>SNQJ01S0016312.1:27819-44593 GCA_010110895.2 Picea sitchensis | reverse complement strand
TCAATTCCCCAATACCCAATCTATATTCTCATTCAAAGCCATATGTCATAAAAATATATATATAAATGATATTTATCATTCAAAAGTTACAAATATACTAGCTATATAATGTATATCTATCTGTCTTATAAAATTATTATACATCATCAATTTCTTTTAGTCTTCTTTTGTGTTTTCCAGTTCTTACGTAATTCATCCATGTCCATGTCTTTGTTTACTGGGTGCTCTTCAATAGCTAATGTTGCTTCAGTCCTTTCATGTCGAACATGTCTGGTCTTGTACCCACGACGTGGACGCTGCTGTGAAGGGCCATCACCTGCAAAAACAAAAATATTAAATTTATATGGCCAAATTTTAAATATCTTTGAAGTAGTTCATTAATATTAAAAATAACGTCGTCTGCAGGGGTGTAGATCGATTAGCAAGTGTCGTGTATATGGAAGTAAAATTGTAAAGGAGGTCTCAAGTTCAATTCTCACCCCTACTAACCTTTATGCCATTCATGCGGGTTGTGTGGATGCACCTGGGGTTATAGTGGTATCCATCGGGTATCGACCCCATGTCACACAAGCACGAGAACCGTGAGTTTCCGATTTCCCCAGCAAAAAAAATAAAATTATATATATTAAAAAAAAAACTATGCGATGTAATTATTTACCTGCTGGTCTACTATTTGGCATCATTGGAATCGCTTCCCTGCTCTCCTGGTCATCTTCGGGTCGAGAAGGCTCAACTACGACATTCTCTGCCATTGAAATGACAAAATTTATAAGGACAAAACCGTAAATGTATAAGTAATAAAAATTAGAAGTACAAAATTTATAAGTATGAAATTATTAAGTACATTATTAATATACAACCATATAATTACTGTCGTGGACCTCAGCCACATGAACATCTTGGGGATGCACGCCACTGGGATGGGGTTGTTGGGGAGCACCGTGATATTATGGTCGTGCTACACTATCAACGTTTTGTTTTCCAGTGCTAATGGTTTCATTGATAGTGTTTCTCCACTGATTAAAACAAAGTAAGACATTAAAGTTATGAACAATATAAAACATTTACATATTTTCTAAATAACGAAAGGTTGATGTAGACTAATTTTTATTTACCTTATCCCGCAAACTGGATCTTGGGGTCTGCCCCATGCTTTTCCTACGATCAACCATGACTTTAAATCCATACTTGTAACTGAGTTGTAGGTCTTCCTCTATGGTTTCAGTTCTGAAGTCGTCGCCCTACATTGCATAAGAGCATTTTTTTTTAATGTTTTTGGCTGCAATAAACTGAAATTTGTAACGCGATACAAATAATATTCTTAAGATGATTGGGTACTTACGATTCATGACTGTAACCTCGAGTAGCCTCCCTGAAATAGCTTGTGTTGGCCATGTTTGGAAATCCTTGATTTGGTTTTCTTCGAAGTGTCTGGAAACCTATCATCAAATTTTTCAAGTATGTTATATACCACACTTTTATTTAGATCTAAAGAAAATTAAAGGTATTGAAATCAAAGTATTGTAATTTACCTTGGGGTGCCAGTTATTTTTTCTCTTGATTTTTTCAATATATTTTCTTTTGCATCATCAATGATCGCCTTCCACTCTCTCTATGGAATCGAGGGAGGACGCTCATACCTAGGGTTTCTTGTCAAGCTTCATCTATAAACATCTCACGTATATTTTAAATATTTTCTTGCTGTAGAGGTGATTGCTTTTTTATTGAACGTGTCTACTCCAAAGAGGCCTTTCAGATAATCCATAAGTTCTTTTTTGAGGTTGGAATTATGGAAATTCCACCTCATGCATAAGGTTTCCTAAAAAATCAACAAGGCCTTGCTCTCCAGGTGTCTATAAAAATAGTTGTTTCCTACACACACAAAAGATATGATCATTATTTTAAAAATAATAAATATAGATGATTTGTGTATGAGATGGACAACATGAAACAGTTAAAATATGAAAAACTACCTGGGAGTTTTATTTTTTTTAATGGAAGTTCGTTATCGTCGACCAAAAATGTGCATGGAAGGGTCCCAGTGCTGGTCACATGTCTTGAAGAAAACAATTCCCAGTGTTGGTCATAGATGAACATCCCCTCTATGTAACCTTAAAAATAATTCTTGAAGAAAACTCTATGTTGATAACACAAGAAAGGAGGAAAATGGTCAGCAAGAGTTGCATATCTTGGATCGAAATAATATGATAGATCTCTCTTATGAATTGAGTAAGAAAAAATCTCCTCCTCCCCCTATTATTGTTTTTTTTATTTTTGATAAATTTCTTTTTGGGTCTTGGAAGGTAGGTTTATAAAGCAGAACCAATACTCAATATAGTGAATTCCTTCCTATCCTTTCAAGGATATCAATTCCCTAGCCTCCCCCTATCATCCTTTGGATGGATTGGGAGGTAATGAAACTATTGGATGCATTTCTCTAGAAAATTATAGAACTTTTCTATGGAAGAAAATTGGACCAGATCCTCATAATGACTCCCAAGTCTCTAAGACTACCAAGTACAACCTCAGAATGCGGAACATGGAAACATATATTTTTCGAGGAATGATTATCAAAGGTCTAGGGTTCCTAGATGAGAAAGACCCCAAAGAGACTCAGACATGGAGAAAAACATTACCATCCCTGGATCAAAAGAAAACAAATACCAAATTCAAAATTGGAAGAAAAGTAATATTGATTAGTTCTCCAAGATAAAAGGCCCAAAGAGATGGTTCTAGATGATATTCCTAACCCTAAACTATAGAGCGTTGGTCAATTCCTCAAATAAATTGGTTATTAAAAGGTTAACTAAAGTTCATAATCCATATATCATATTCTTACAAGAACTAATTACAGATGGAGAAAAGGTAGTTCAAGATTTATCCATGCTTTTAATGGGGTGGGAATTTAGTTTCATAGATTCTATAAGAATATCTATATATAGAATGTAACCATTTGGAAATTAGGATTACTCTCCTATTCTTACTCTTGGGAACTTTGTACTGGGGACCTATATTTTCTCTCTAGACCTTCGGAAGGAAATCGGTTGCTTGAATATTTATGCCCCCTAATCCAATATGCTAGAATTCTAGGAAACTTTCTTCAACTATACATTTGTACAAAAGGGTTTGGTGATAGTTGGAGATGACATGAACTTCTCTCTAGGTGGTTTATAGGMTTTGGGGCCATTGGGTCAGGTTGATAATTTGATAGGTTTCTTCATAAGAAAATTGGAAAGGGTGGGATTGTTGAATATTGAACCAAAAAAACATAACTCGACATAGAGAAATTGGAGGATATGCAAGGTAAGAATATCTAAGACTCTAGATTGTTTCTTAGTATCAAAATATTTCATAGATGAGGCTATTTGTATTCGATAATGGGTCTCCATAGGTGGGATCCTAATCACAACTGAATAATTTTCTAAGTGGAAATATTTGAAAAGAAGAACTCGTACGAACCCTTTAAAGTTTCAAAAATACAAAATACCTGGACTAGATGACCTCCTTATGGAATTATTTCTAATATGTTATGATTTTATTATAGAATTATAATGAGATTATTGGAGGGCTTGAGAATCATATGATAAACCTTGGCAGCCTTCAACACAACCTTCATCACATTGATTCAAAAATCTGACAATCCCTCTTATTTTGAAATTTTTTGTCCAATTTGCCAATACAACTACATTACAAAACAATTTTAAATATTATCTCAAGAAATATAAAAGAGATCATTTCTCATCAAATCTCCCTTGAGTAGTTACTATTCTTGGAAGGTTGACAAATTTATGAGGCAGTGGGGGTTTCTCAAGAAGGACTCCAATCAATAAATACAAGGAACTTAAGAGAAATGATTGTAAAAGTGGGTCTTTCCAAATCTTTCAAAAAGGTGAGTTGGCCCTTCTTGAGACTAATTCTTATCCATTTGGGTTTCTATCATCAATTTGTCGTGTGAATTATGATTTGAATCAATTAAGTCTCTTTTGAAATCCTAATAAATGGAGCTACATCCCAAAAAAACATAAGTCGACATAGAGAAATTGGAGGATATGCAAGGTAAGAATATCTAAGACTATGGATTGTTTCTTAGTATCAAAATATTTCATAGATGAGTCTATTTGTATTCGCTAATGGGTCTCCATAGGTGGGATCCTAATCACAACTGAATAATTTTCGAAGTAGAAAATTTTGAAAATAAGAACTCGTACGGACCCTTTAAAGTTCCAAAAATACAAAATCCCTGGACCAGATGACCTCCCTATGGAATTATTTCTAATTTGTTATGATTTTATTATAGAATTCTAATGAGTAGTGGAGGGCTTGAGAATCATACGATAAACCTCAGCAGCCTTCAACACAACCTTCATCACATTGATTCCAAAATCTGACAATCCCTCTTCTTTTGAAAATTTTTGTCCAATTTTCTAATACAACTACATTACAAAACAATTTCAAATATTATATCAAGAAATATCAAAGAGATCATTTCTCATCAAATCTCCCTTGAGTAGTTTCGATTCTTGGAAGGGTGACAAATTTATAAGGCAGTGGGGGTTTCTCAAGAAGGACTCCAATCAATAAATACAGGGAACTTAAGAGAAATGATTGTAAAAGTGGGTCTTTCCAAATCTTTCAAAAAGGTGAGTTGGCCCTTCTTGAGACTAATTGTTATCCATTTGGGTTTCTATCATCAATTTGTCATGTGAATTATGAGTTGTATCAATTAAGTCTCTTTTGAAATCCTAATAAATGGAGCTACATCCCATTTATTCAAACTAGAAAGAGGAATTATGTAGGGATGCCAACTATCCCCACTTATTTTTCCTATGGAAGAAAAACGGCTCAACAAATCCATAAATGTATCGTCAACAAGTAGTAATTTTAAAGGCATTTATGTAGGAAACACATGTAATTTATCTTGTTTACCTTTTGTAGATTAAACACTTATATTCTATGACAACAATGGGAGAGTTTTTAATAATATAAAAGATATGATCGACTCTTATGTGAAGTGACTCTCATGAATATCAATTCATCCAAATTGACAATTTCTTATTAGGGCTTCTTGGAGGCGAAAAATACTACATCTCCTAGAATTTTCCCTTTCTCATTGTGGATTTCAATGCTCATTTGAAATACTTAGCTTTCGATATGAAGGCCAATTTGTGTCTAAAAGTTGACTGGTAGTGGTTGATAAAAAAAGTGTAAAAAAAATATTACTTTCTAGTGCAACCGATGGCTCTCACATGGAGGCAGACTAATCCTTGTCAAAGTAGTTCTAGAGTCCATTCTAATCCCTTGAGTAATCCTTGTTGGTCTCTTGGAAAAAAGTAGCAATTCCCAAATCACAAGAAGGATGGGGTCTCAAGAATATCTTCTTTTTCTTAAAGTATTTAGTTGATAAAAATGTTTGGAATCCCCTCCAAGGTACCAAATTATGTGTGCAAGTCATAAAGGATAAATACATAGCTCCAGACTTAGTGGAGGACTAGGTAATAAATCCTGTTAAAAAATACCAAAATGCCTCAATTATTTGAAAACCAATTATCACATCATTCCCCCCGATTGGAAATTTGTTGGTATGGCATGTTGGAAAGGGAGATAATGTCCAATTAGGGTTGGAATTGTGGGTAGGAATCATAGAATCCTTCAATTTACCTATTTCCCTCATTCAATAAATAAAGCATAGAGGCTTCAACACTCTGAGAAAAATTACAAAAGAACCCATTGAAACCTGTAGTTGGCAATAATAGCTCTTTTGGAGAGAGTTAGGTCTTAGGGAGGATCGTGTAGAAATATTGAAGGACTTCACAAGAATCCTTAAAAATATTCTTTATAAGACTTGGTGATGAGGAGGATCAACTTGTATGGTAATTTAATCCTTTTAGGTGATATGAACCAAGGCTAGGTTGTAAAGCACATATAGTAGTGGGAGGTGAGATCCCACTTTTTTGGTCATGGAAATTAATCTAGAAATTGAAATTCCAAGCTAGATAAACAAATAAAATTGTGGCTTGTCTTAAATGATAAATCTCTAACTTGGCACATCCTACAGAAAATATGTTTTGAAGGCCCTGGTAGGTGTTGTCTCTATGAATCTAAAATTGAAGTTAACTTCCTTGGGCGATGGTGCATCACAAGGAAATACTTCTAAAGGTGGAGTTGGGGAGTTATCCACCTTTACCTAAGCCATTGCATATCATTCAAAGATGGAATGGCTCCAAAAAAAAAAAAAAATTGAACTTATGGCCCTAAAACCAGCTCTATTGTTGACTTAGGAAAGAGGAGTTCTTCAAATTCATATTTTTTGAGATTCACTACTAGTCATTCAATTTATGAAAGGATAATTCACATTTAGTAACTTCATTCTACAACTTTTGTTCATTGACATTTAGAATTTTCAAGAATCCTTCACTCATATCTCTTTTTCTCACGTTTATAGGGACATAAACAAGGAAGCTAACAAATTATTTGAAGCAGGAGTGCCACTAGAAAAAGGAACATGGGAAATCCTTAAATCTTCTTCAGGACACTCCTCTACTTATATTCATGAACCCTGGTTTTGATGTTTTCACTTATTCTAAAGTATTAGAACTACAACTCTTTATGACAAACATTGATGTTTCTTTCAATGCTTATTTTTATTGTATGAAATCCTTGAAGAAGGAAAATAGATTGATGATAGAAGTTGGATTTTGTTTGAAAGTCTAAAACAAAGAAATATTTTTTTTAATGTTTTTTATACTTTAAAGAAAACAACTATAAAAGGATTCTCAATATTTTTGTATCAATCCCTTCAAGGGACAATGTAATGTTTCTAATTTATTAGACACGAACTCAATCCTAAGGCCAACTAAGGAGAAAAAATCAGCACGCACTTATTAATCTAGGATTCAAGCATGCAAACAAACCTTCTCACAAAGAAGTGCTAGTTGGCGATGGAATCCAACATCGTAGGATCGATGAGTGAAGGGGTTGAGTTTCGGCAGGTGGGAAAGTTACGTTGATAACTTGCTTAACGAGCTAACACCTTAGTGCAATTTACCTCACCGAGCAGTGGGAAACCCTCCAAGGAGTCTGAGTGATTCTAGCCAACGCCAATCCTAGGTACACCACCACCTTCCTTGTGTTGTCACCTTGGGTAGGAAGTCTAAAAGATTATGGCCTCTATGGTACCACCTACTATACCAAAGCAAGGGGGGGGCAGTCGACAGTCGACACTAAGACCAACAAATCAGGGTTGATTACTCTGTTGGCCCCAATGTGACCTCGTGCTTGACCCTTGTGTTAGAAGGGCTTTCCAAAGTCAATGATATAGCAACTATATTTCACTCCCTAACTCAAAGTTGTATGTTTGTTTAGCAGCTTTGGAAATTTATTCTCACAATCCTACTCTAAAGCTCTACACCTAAGCTAAGATGGATTTGAAGATCCCTTGAAAAGTTGCTAGATAAATTTTAATTAGTGCTTGATTTTAGGTTGTTGTTACTCAAAGGAGTGGTCGTGAAACTGATTATGTTTCGACTCGACTCTTTAAACCATGCAAGAGGAAAATGAAATGCAAGAATTTCAACTTCGATGAAAACTAGCTATGGGAAGGAGCAAGAGGTTTTAAGCAAAGAAATAATTTCTCGATAGATCACTATGTGTGCACTATTGATGACAAAATTTATGAGCTAATTATCCAGATAAATGGAAGCAAAATGACCCAAATTTTAAAAATACCATGCAAATATCATAGTTCACTTAGTACACCTTTACAACATTGAATCAAATGTCATCATTTCTAACATAGTAAACTTTTATTATTATAAATACACCATACACATCTTAAATAATCATAAGGATCACGGGGGCTTTACCTTGTGGATGACCAAGAATCATTTAAGGGAAATGGGAAATTGATACTCAAAGCAAGATACATAGGGACAGATACCTCTAAGTACATATCCTCAAATTAAATCATCATCCTCATATCATATTTGAACAATTGAGTGTTGAAGGGAAAATGGATGTGGTGGGGTCACCTAGCAACACGATCAACAATGGAAGTGATATCACCAAATTTCATAATAAGAGGGGATGTCATAGGATCGTTTTAGCGGTCCTAAAGAGGCATAGATGGAACTTGTGTATTCTTCAATTGTTTCCTTTATCAATAATAGTTGGTACAAGAGTGGGGACCTCTACATATTTGGTAAGTTGGTTTCAAATTAGTATAATCAAATCAAAGGGTGCAATTTTAGGGGCTCTCGGGATAACAAGATCCAAGTGTGGGTTTACCAATGAAATATGGAGTAATATTAGGGTTCTAGCCATCATTAGTGGGCGGAACAATAAGTTTTATTTCGGATATGCTCAAGTGAGGCTACAAATTAGGTGGAAATGGAAATAGAGTTGGTTGGATATTTGGGTCACCCAAGTACAAATGGCCTATTTCGTATAATTTGGAAAATTAATCTAATTCTGCATTAAAATGAAAATAAAACATTATTATTTTCCTTCTCCCACCCCTTCATACATCTATGGCCCTTTTTCATATCCCCTTTTGGGGTCATGGGAGCCACAACTCCAAAAACTCATCTAACAAACCAAATATAAATGCAAATGCAATTTACAATCAACCTTATAGACCCAACATATTCAAGCAATCATAAATTGACTCGATTATGATTGAAGAAAAATAGTGTATCTATCTAATGCATTGATTAAGATCCTTTTATAGTTGGTTATAGAAAGAGTGAAAAAGTGAGGGAACGCATGTTGGCTAACAAATGAGGCAAATTGTGTTTGCAAAAGTGCTAGTAAAGGGCCCAATTCTATGTAAGTGAGTAATAGTAAGCATGTGAAATTAGGCACAACTCTTAAAATGTTTTTCATTGTAAAACACTCTTAATGAAGCAAATTCATATGGGTTTTGGGTTTGACCTACTGAAGCATGATTCCCACAACCACAACAATCATCAATATATGACATACATGGGAAACATAACCTGAAACTAAAGTTTATGTTATCATTTATAAGGTAATATAAGAACTAAAAAAAAAAAAAAAAACGAGTCGTGATAGATTGCTTATTCTTGAGCATGGTACTCTTTTAATATTTTAAATCCAATGCAAGGAGGTGAAATGGTGTTTGATTCAAACCTCGCAAGTGTTGGGAAATTCAAAGACTTCGTATCGGCCAAATTGTGTTCATACTTGTAATGAGTAATATAGGCCAAACTATGCTCATACTTATAATGAGTAATAGCAATTAAAAAAATCATTTTGAGGTTGAGTTTATAATGATAAAATGAAATCAAATAATATCCATTCAAACCCTTTAGTGTTGGTAAATATCACAGTGAATAGAATGATGGTTTCGAGGCGATGGGACCATTATATGTGCAAAAATATTCAAGGTACATGAAGTACGTAAGCCCGGGTTGAACATAACAACAATGAGAGGATTGGGTTTGTTATCACTTGCTCATAACTAAAGGAAAATGGACCAAAACTAAAAAAGATTATAATAATATGCTTTTGGTTAAAGTATCCATAATTGAAAGAGGAAAGTTTAAGATCTGAATGGATCTTGAAACTACATGAAAGAGTAGATAAGAGAAGAAGAAATATCCATGTTAAGGGAACATGACATATCTCCTTCCATGAACCTCAATTCCAAAGTTTGGTTTGATATTATGGCATTCGATTTTTCATTTCGGAGAGTCATCGAACTTAGCTGGGATTTCATGCTTGATTGCAAGAATGTGGGCTTAGGGTGATGAATAAATAACACATTGTGACTTGGGGAATGGTGAAGTAGGGCTTGGATGAGATGGAATAATGGTGAAAAAATATGCCCAAAACCTAGGTTGAGCATGGCTCCCTTTTCTTAATTATCAAATACATGCAAGATTTGAATGTGCAAAGGTTATACTCACCATTCTTTCCCTCCTTTACCTCGGTCTCAAATTTCCCTCGACAGTCTCATGCCTCCTTTCCCTCGACAGTCCCGCGCCTCCTTGCTCGATCTGATCTTTCCCTCCTTTCACTCGGTCTCAAATTTCCCTTGACAGTATCACGCCTCCTTTCCCTCGATAGTATTGCCTTAAAGAAATATCGTCTTACCAAATCCTGTCTCCTCAAAGTGTATGGGTGGCCCTTGACTGTCTCGCGCCTCCTTTCCCTCGACAGTCTTACGCCTCCTTTCTCGGTCTAATCGGTCTCGGATGGCCCTCGATTAGAGTAAGCGAGAGAAGCAAAGGCATAGGTTGGTTCAATTGACTAAGCAAAGGCTATGGTAGCATCATGCGCAGAAGCAAGGGTAGCATAGGTCACAGAGAGATAGGTACCAGATCCTCCTTGCTCGGTCTACTCAGTCTCGAATAGGCTTGTTTGCTTGAAGAAGGGTAATTTATTTGAATTATGTTTCCGCCTTAAATAAATCTCACCTTACCAAACCTTGTCTCCTCAAAGCGTATGGGTGAAAGCGAAGGTTATTTCTTTAAGTAGAGTAGATATAAAAAAATGAGTAATAATTATTTGAATTAAAGGGTTTTAATATTTGTTTTTTTAAATTGTATTAAGAATAGATATTTACTCTTTGATTTTTTTTATGAAGGGGTAATTTATTTTAGTAATTATCACTATAAAAATTATGAAACTTAGGTGGAAAGATTGGAAAATAACCCATACATCAACCAATAATTAGTATTAAGGTCTAACCAATGTCAAGGGATATGAGGGCCCTAAATGACACTTATTAGGATCAATCATCATGAACAACACCTAGAAACCACAACACAATCCCTCTCTAGGGGGTCCTTAGCATCAAAGTTGGATAAGAACATGATTAGGAGGTTTTTTGCAATAAGGACGGGTAGAGAGGCCTTAACCAACACATCACTCATTTGTAAGGCTTCCTTGAAGGCCTCCAAGTTGTAGGATACATGTGCCATGAGTAGGTTTTGTTCCCTAGAAATGGGTCTTGACACCTAAAAATTGTGGGGGGAGTAAAGGACTTAAGCCATAATTTAACCTTCTCAAGATCATGTGCCATGAACAACACCTAAACCATCACCTTTTATATGTTTTCCATGCTATATACATATGGGTCCCAGGGCCTTGACCATGGTTGTGGTAAGGAAACAAGACTCAAGTCCTTAACCTACATGGTCAAGGGAGGGAAACAACAAATCAAGCCCCAAACATATCATATCTAGCTCAAGCACCATGAACAAATCCTCAGGTCACCACACAAGACCATGAACAAGTCCTCAGGTCACCACACAAGACCATGAACAAGTCCTCAGGTCTTCCCCAAGGTATTCCTACAAGGTCTTCATACACCATACTTTCTTCAACTAGGTTGATGATATCAAAGTTCGTAATGTTTGATATTCCCATAATGCTTGATTTGACCCCTTTATACAACTCAATAGGTTCTATAAACATTTGTTCATCTAACTTAGAAAAATTTCTAGACTTGACCAAGTGGGTTCTCCCCATCTAAAAATTTCTAGACTTGACTAGTGCTCGAGCCAACACATGAGTCCATTGTATGGGTTGTTTGCAAGCCTATGAGTGTGTTATATGAGTTAAGAATTAACACTAATGCATGTTGGAGGTAAGGGGTTACAGGGGTTAAGTTATAAAGGATAGTAGTTATGAATTATAAGGGTATAAAGGTTATACAAGTGATGGGTTATATTATGGTTTATAGAGGTTAGTTGTGATTGAGTTATAATAGTTAGGTGTTAAAGGTTACAATGTTAKGAAGTAGGTTATATAAAGAGTTAGACATTATTGGAGTTATATTAGGGGTTATTGATGATAGTGGTTCTAAGAGTTATTGATTATATGGTTAGCGGTTATAGAATTTAGAGATTAATTAAGTATTAGATGTTATAGGAGTTAGGGGTTAAATGAATTATTAAAGGGGTTAGGTGTTATAAGGTTTAAGGGATATGATATGCCCCAAAAATTTATCTTATGTGATAGAAAACAACAATTTGGGGGGGTTTATAAATATTCCATACATTCTACACTTGATAAAAATTCTTTAATATGGAACACATGTTGTTCCCTAACCTTGGAATAGATAGTGAGATCATCTTGATAATCAACCATTGTCTTGCCAATCAAATTATGGTAGGAATGATCCATGGCCCTTTGAAATGTTGCACCAATATTCATCAACTCGAATGACATTCAAACATAAGCATAAGTCCCCTAAGGGGTTGTGAAAGGTGTCTTAAGGTAATCCCTTAACTCATCTACTAAAACTTGATTATAGCCTAATAAATCATCAAGCATAGACATCAATACTAATCCCATCACCTACTATGGAAAAAGGATAAGTCTTTTATAAAAATTCCTTTCAATGTTTTACATTTCCATGTCTCGCCTTTTTCCTCATATACCTTGTACCATTTATATGTTATGTCTTCTAATGTATTTGGGAACATATGTGGCCATAACATCTCATCGCAATGTCCAATTATTTTCCATTCTTTCAACACAAAAAATATTAATATGGATTTTAGATAAGAACACAAGTTCGAGCTTTGTTATTCGACTAGTTGTTGTCATCTTTTTCTCTCTAAATATTTTTAGAAAGTATGTTGAAGTTGTGGTCCAAATTTGCAATTGATGAGCATAGGTTTTACACCAACTAACAACCTAACCCCTGAAGGATTCTACTAAGCTATACAGTCGACCCAATCTCCTACATGCTTAAACACTTCATTCACATGTATTGTAAATGATTCTCTTTTCTTAAATTTTGATGGTAGGGAGATGGTCAATTTTGACTTTAAGGGGAAAAGATGAGTGTATTCTCTAATATTATTCTAAAAAACAAGTGGTATTTCCCTTATTGATAAGAAATATTTGACATTATCCTTAGGGATAGCCTCAATACTCCAACATACCCTCTCTCTAGAGTCATAGATTTCCATCCACTATTCATAGAGCTCAATGTTCAAATTATAACTCGTAGATATTAAGGACCCTTAATGCACCTCTCCTATGAAATTAGGTTTAATCTGCTCATCATTTTCATTTAGGGCCTGATACAACTCTTTAATTCCATATTATTATTCCCACAAATTTGACCAAGGTTTACCTTGCTCAGGGTATAGAGGTATGTTAATTCTTCTTCCATTTCCTTTGAGCTTTATCCTATCATTCTCTATAGAGATTGTTTCTTTCATTTTTCTTCACCCAGGTCTTCATACACCATAATTTCTTCAACTAGGTTGATGATATCAAAGTTCGTAATGTTCGATATTCCCATAATTCTTGATTTGACCCCTTTGTACAACCCAATAGGTTCTATAAACCTTTGGTCATCTAACTTAGAAAACTTTCCAGACTTGACCAAGTAGGGTCTCCCCGTCTAAAAATTTCTAGACTTGACTAATGCTCGAGCCAACACATGAGTCCATTGTATGGGTTGTTTGCAAGCCTATGAGTGTGTTATATGAGTTAAGAATTAACATTGATGCATGTTGGACGTAAGGGGTTACAGGGGTTAAGTTATAGAGGATAATGGTTATGAATTATAAGGGTATAAAGGTTATACAAGTGATGGGTTATATTAGGGTTTATAGAGGTTAGGTGTGATTGAGTTATAATAGTTAGGTGTTAAAGGTTACAATGTTAGGAAGTAGGTTATGTAAAGAGTTAGACATTATTGGAGTTATATTAGGGGTTATGGATGATAGTGGTTCTAATAGTTAGTGATTATATGGTTAGCAGTTATAGAATTTAGAGATTAATTAAGTATTAGATGTTATAGGAGTTAGGGGTTAAATAAATTATTAAAGGGGTTAGGTGTTATAAGATTTAAGGGATATGATATGCCCCAAAAAATTATCTTATGTGATAGAAAACAACAATTTTGGGGGGTTTATAAATATTCCATATATTCTACACTTGATAAAAATTCTTTAATATGAAACACATGTTGTTCCCTAACCTTGGAATAGATAGTTAGATCATCTTGATAATCAAACATCGTCTTGCCAATCAAATCATGGTAAGAATGATCCATGGCCCTTTGAAATGTTGCACCAATATTCATCAGATTGAATGGCATTCAAACATAAGCATAAGTCCCCTACAGGGTTGTGAAAGGTGTCTTAAGGTAATCCCTTAATTCATCTACCAAAACTTGATTATAGTCTAATAAATAATCAAGCATAGACATCGATACTAAGCCCGTCACCTACTATGTAACATGTCCATATTTAGAAGTGGGTGATTATCCTTTAGGGATGCTTGATTTGAGTCATGGAATTCAACACATAGCCATATGTCCCCATTCCTTACAAACCTTGCCTACAATATTGGCCACCCATTTTGAATATCTAATTGGTACTATAATCCCTATGTCCATTAACTTCTACAACTCAATTTTAGTGGCAAGCTTTAATTTTGGATTTATCACCCTAAATTTATATCTAATAGGCGTTCTTCTTTCAATTTTATGGTGTTATGTATAATGGTCCTATTATAATGGTTCTTCTTTCTCTAGAAGGAATCTAAAAAACTACTCCTTTTATGGTTCCACATTTCAAACTAGATCCATCAAATGACATTCTACATGATCCCTCACAAGGGGAGTAAACATTGGGAAGTATAGGTGCAAATATCGTTGTTCCTTCTAAAATTTGAGTCCAGAAACCCTCCCATATCGTTAAGGCATGCGAATAGTCTATCCATGTGAAATTTTAGTGCATACAGAAACAATTTGAAAATATTTCAACGTTGGCCCCATTCGCAAGGACATATTTTTATTGTGTTGATTAAACAATGAACGAAAAAAGAGGGATTTTTCATCACAACTATGACACAGATACATTAATGTATAATATACAATGTAGAACCTGAAAGAAAATGAAAAAAGGTTGATGCAAACTCAAAACTTGTGTCAACCAATTTGTGCACTAATTTGAAAGAAATATAGGGTGTATGGTTTACATGATGAATTGATGATGGAAATAAGTGGGTGTGTGAGTCAAATGTGATTCCAAAAACCCTCCCATATTGTTAAGGCATGTGAATATTCTATCCATGTCAAATTTCAGTGCATATAGAAACAGTTTGAAAAAATTTCAACATTGGCCCCATTCCCAGGTCATTGTTGCCCATGTTTAGCCCTAGTACAATGTATTTTCATTGTTCCTTTTAAAATTTGTTCGACAGTACACATGTTCCCGTATCTAGTACTGCAAGGACATATTTTTATTGTGTTGATTAAACAATGAACGAAAAAAAGAGGGATTTTTCATCACAACTATGACACGAATACATTAATGTATAATATACAATGTAGAACCTGAAATAAAAATGAAGAAAGGTTGATGCAAACTTAAAACTTATGTCAACCAATTTGTGCACTAATTTGAAAGAAATATAGGGTTTATGTTTTACATGATGAATTGATGATGGAAAAAAGTGGGTGTGTGAGTCCAATTTGAGTCCAGAAACCCTCCCATATCGTTAAGGCATGCAAATAGTTTATCTATGTCAAATTTCAGTGCATACAGAAACAGTTTGAAAAAATTTCAAAGTTGGCCCCATTCGCAGGACATTGTTGCCCATGTCTAGTCCTAGTACAATGTCTTTTCGTTGTTCCTTTTAAAATTCGTTCGACAATACACATGTTCCCGCATCTAGTACTGCAAGGACATATTTTTATTGTGTTAATTAAACAATAAACATAAAAAGAGGGATTTTTCATCTCAACTATGACACACATACATTAATGTATAATATACAATGTAGAACTTGAAATAAAAATGAAGAAAGGTTGATGCAAAATTAAAACTTGTGTCAACCAATTTGTGCACTAATTTCAAGGAAATATAGGGTTTATAGTTTACATGATGAATTGATGATGGAAACAAGTGGGTTTGTGAGTCAACTTTGAGTCTAAAAACCCTACCATATCGTTAAGGCATGCGAATAGTCTATCCATGTCAAATTTCAGTGCATATAGAAACAGCTTGAAAAAATTTCAATGTTGGCCCCATTCGCATGTCAATGTTGCCCATGTCTAGTCCTAATACAATGTCTTTTCGTTGCTCCTTTTAAAATTCGTTCGACATTACACACATTCCCACATCTAGTACTACAAGGACATATTTTTATTGTGTTGATTAAACAATGAATGAAAAAAGAGGGATTTTTCATCACAAATATGACACACATACATTAATGTATAATATTCAATGTAGAACCTAAAAGAAAAATGAAGAAAGGTTGATGCAAACTTAAAACTTGTGTCAACCAATTTGTGCACTAATTTGAAAGAAATATAGGGTTTATGGTTTACATGATGAATTGATTATGGAAACAAGTGGGTGTGTGAGTCAAATTTGAGTCTAGAAACCCTCCCATATCATTAAGGCATGTGAATAGTCTATCCATGTCAAATTTTAGTGCATACATAAACAGTTTGAAAAAATTTCAATGTTGGCCCCATTCGGAGGTCATTGTTTCCCATGTCTAGTCCTAGTACAATGTCTTTTCGTTGTTCCTTTTAAAATTCGTTCGACAATACACACGTTCTCGCATATAGTACTACGAGGACATATTTTTATTGTGTTGATTAAACAATGAACGAAAAAAGAGGGATTTTTATGTTGGATCATGTTGTCATTGATGCCAATGGTTTGATTACTTGGGAGATTGTTGGATCATATGTCATTGATGTAAATGGTTTGGTTTGATTGATGTCATTGGTTGATGTCAAGTAATTGATTGATATGATTCCCTTGAT
>SNQJ01S0016312.1:8381-20186 GCA_010110895.2 Picea sitchensis | reverse complement strand
CTTAATGAAGGTATGCCAATCATGTGTTTTTACCCCACCAAATTCACCTTTCTTCGTTAAGATATTATTTATGTTTGAAGCAAAACCTGTGGGCAATTTAATTCTTTGAATGACCTCTTTTACATCATTGCTTTGTTTTTTTGTTAATAACCATGGAAGGTTATTTCAGTCTATTCCATCTCTATTTGATCGGATCACACTTCACATTGCCTTATTAGCTTCCTGAATGTCAGTACAAATTTTGACAATTTTTTCTTTATCCCTCCTACCATCTATGATTCACCATAACATTTATGTCACATTCTTCTCGATATGCATTGTATCAAACAAATGAGCTATTTTTAGCTCCTCATAGTAGGGCAACCTCATGAATTGAGCGGGATAACATTTCATTCTTCGTGAAAGCCCATTATTAATACCTTCATGATGGCGGCCTTCATGAAGCATAAAAGAAATCACAAAAATAATTATCAAATACGGTAAAATAAATTCAATGATTAAAACAAACATTCAAAACATTACATGATATACGATACATAAATAAATTGTGTACCTTGACGATTTATATTATATTCCAACCTCCATAGGTGAAGTGTCATTCTTTGTGGTTTTAAACCAGTCTCTTCTTTCCCATTGAAAATATATTTTTCAGTAGTACGATACCTATGGTTCTTAGGGAGGAGGTGCCTATACTCATCAAACACCACCTTTCCTAAACTTTTTGAATGAAGATACTTCATCTTAGGACCACAAAGTGGACATGCAAATTTACCCTTTGTTTGAAGACCTACAAGAGATGGATTAATGCCAATTATATGATGAGATTATTTAAAAATTAAACATGCAGCATGATATCTTTAAAAAAATATATAGTATTAAAGAGCAATAGAATGCTACATACCAAAAAAATGTGTTAGTCCTGGGGCATCATGAATTCTCCATACAAGTATTCCACGGAATTTAAATTTCTTCTCCCCGATTGGTTTACGGATGTCATACATAGTGATGTCAGCCCATAACTTTAATAGCTCGTCGATAAGAGGCTTGATATATACATTCATATCTTTAACCTGTTACTTACCTAATTGTTTGAAATTACACATGATTACTATAACCATGATATGTATATATAAGTAAATAAATAAACAAAAGATATTATGCAAAAAATGAAACAAATGAAAATGTTACATTCAAAAAATTAATGTAAACAAATTATACCTAGAACAATCATTGTCAATATTATGTGCTCCCTCTTTATTGACATCCAAGGAGGAATGTTATTGTTGATAACAAAAATAGACCACATTGAGTAAATAGACCTAAGCTCTCTGAATGGATTAACACCGTTCGCTACCAATGAAATCCTAACATTACGAGGTTCATCTTTGAAATCTGCCCATTTTTCCTCAATTTCCCTAAATGTGTAACCATCGGCAGGCATTCGAAGTACACCATATCCACTTCTATTACATGCATGGTAATCCATAAATTGTGTTATGCGTTCACACTTGGACAATCGCTGCAAACGTGGAATTATGGGAATATGATGAAGAACCTTTCAAGGCACCATTTTTGTTATTTGATCAGTTCGATATCTATTGATAAGACATTGTGGGCATTCAGTTTTCGAAGCATGTTGTCCATAATATATAATATGTTCGTTAGGACATGCATCTATAGTTTGATAATCCATTCCAATGTCTTTCATAATGGCATGCAAATCTCGATATGTGCGAGGTAAAATATTTGACGACGGTAACAAAAATTCACCTAACAATCTACAACATAGCAAATAACTAGTTAATGTAAATAAATTAATCGTAAAAATTGCATTCTTATTTTACACATTAATTAACAATAAAAACAAATATAAAAAAGTCAACATTTATGTATAATATGAGATGAAACATATTACATACCTTAGGATCTGTGTCATGCAAGTGTTCGACAAATTATTCATAACTTTTAAGTTCACTAGCAACAATGTAGTGGAGAGAATATTTGTTCTTGAGCCTTCATAAAGTCATTTATTTTCCTTTTCTAATAGAGGTTCATCATAAATTCCATCATTGTCCCCACACTCATCCGACTGAGCAAACAAGTCATGGATCATTAACTTGATTTGTCCCATCATCTTCTTCCATGAGATCCTCATTTGCTTGATCATGTTCCTCAGCTTGTACAACATCATTTCTACTAGTACTACTTGGTGCAATATTCTACATAAAGTTAGAGGGAAACTCTAACTTTATAATTACAAACAATCATGCAAAATTTGTGTGTACTATAACAAATATTCAAACAATATATATACATATATATAATTTTATATATGAAATTAAGAATAGAAAAACAGATAACGAATATATAGCTAATTACCATGGGACGATATTCATTTGATCGCCCATCAATGTGCCCATATTTCCTACAATGTTTTGTAGATGTTGCTATTAAAATTATTACGAAACGTGTAACGCAACATTTTTTGCAAGGGCAATAACATCTACCATCACCCTTTTCACTCGATTTATATTTTTTCCCACCTATAATATTCTGCGACATTCTTCCGCACAAAATACCCTTTATGAACCATCATTGTTATAGCAAGATTGTCGCAACATCTCTAATTCACAAAATATTTATAGATATTTTTCTCGTTGCAAGACCAACGAAAGTTGACCAAATCAATGTTGACTTTGTCAAACAATATAATGGTCAATGTTGACTTTGTCAAATAGTGTAATGGTCAATGGTTATCATCGCTCTTGCGATGATAACCAAATATTTTCGCAAGAGCGACGACCCTCCACTATCTTCACATTCATCTCTCTTGCAACGAACGTATGGGTTCGTCACAAGAGAGACGAATTCAGGTTGGATTTATAAACAAATTGAAAAATTGAACTCTTTCTCTTTAATTTTGTGACGAAAGGGTACTTTCGTCGCATGTAGTCATCGCAATTTTTTCAATATGTAGTAGTGCTCTTTGTTTAACATTGAAGAACAACATACATATAAGCCACCAAAACTCACACAAAAAGGCCTTAGAAAGTGTTTCCGATATATAAATGAAAATGGGGAAAAAATAAACAATAAAAGAAAGAAAAATAACAAAAAACCAACCATACCAATTAGCTCATAAGAGACTTTTCCCTATGCCTAAAAGTCCTTGGCAAAGTTTTTAAATCCCTCTTCACTAGATAATCATGTATGTACTAGTTAAACTTACAAGCCCAATCATCAACAATTTCTTCATTTCAGTACTAGAAAATAGGCATTAATGGTGAAGAATGAAAGAGCAAAAAACCTACATGAAAGAACAAAAAAACTATATACCTCCCAGTTGTGTCGGGCATAACAACGCCCTGCCTCTACTGAAACCATAGATTGAACCTCTTGAACTCAATGATCTTTGTATATTGGGAAGATGAGCATCGATGTAGATTTATGTAGGGAACACAATGTAGAAGCCTAAACGCATGGTGTGTGCTCAATTCACATGCAAGCATGATATCCAGGACAAGGCATAGGTGGCAGCCACTGCTTTGACAAGTTTTGTCAAGTTCCCAAGGTCATTGAAATCTGGTGGCTACACTACGTGCTCTGGTTATCTGGTTTACTTCCCTCCCTCGTGAGTTGATATTAGCAGAGATTTCATGGTTAGTGATTGTAAAAGCTTTAAGATCATACACATAATTTATATATTTCTTAAGAATCTATACTCATCTTATGTGCATGTTTCTTTGTTTTATAGAACAATGGTTATCTATAACTATCATCAACTTTTATGGTGTTATGTATTTTTTCATAATAACATCCGACAGTAAAAATGGTGTTATATATTTTTTCATAATAACATCTGACACTAAAAAATATGTGGGAAATTCAAAGTTAATTATTTTAAATACAAATAAAGTTTAAACCTTTAATTTTAATAAGTAGAGAAAAGCTGGTATCATAATCATGTAAAAATACAATGAAGTTTTTACATTTTTATGTTATAATAATCTATTCTTCAAATAATGGAAATTGTCTACATAAAAATACAATGAAGTTTTTACATTTTTATGTTATAATAATCCATTCTTCAAATAATGGAAATTTTCTACCAGCATTTCGCTACAATGAACTTCCATAAGTACTCCACCCAAAATACTATGTAGCATGCCAGTTATGTTTTCAAGAGAAAATTTTGATTCCAACATTTAGCTGCAATGGACTTCCATGAAGTCCTCCAAGTAAAATACTATGTAGCATGTTGATAACTTTTTGAAGAGAAAAAATATATTTTTAGAGAAAATCGTAATTCATAAACTTTTTTACAAGTTTTCTCATTCTTGGTGTTTTTACAAATACTACAGTGTCACTTTTTTGGTATAACAAATTATTTATAATAATATTTTTTTTTTAATTGTAAATTTAAACACTATACACAACTTTTATAATTTACATTTCTCTAACACTTTTTTTTTCCCGCAGAAAAATCCATAATTTTATTATAGAACAAAATTACATACGCAGATATTATTTGCTATTTATCATAGCTACGTACATATTTTCCACTCAAATGAGCCAGTTCACCAGATCTCAACTTACAGGCTTCTATGAGACACATTCCCATAATTGGTTCCAAAATAATAAGCAGTTAAAAAAGTTCTAAAAGTCTTGACCCCATAATGGCCATTATGTTGTTCTTACATTGTAAACAAAATTCCATCAAAAAAGGTAAGAGTTTCCTCCTCATACGAGGATATTGTCGACCACCTATGTTCTGTCATTCATTAAAAGGTTTGTGATAGAGTCCTCGAGTGCCTATAGGTATGATTTCCGTTATATACCATTGGCCATAGTCTAACTGCATGGCCTCCTTGGAAAGTTTGTCTGCCAATTAGTTCCTTTCCCTGTATATATGAGAAAAAGAGATAGTGTCAAATATATTTTTGGTGCGAATTGCATCCTTTAGCAGTGGAAGCAAACGTGAAACTTGACATCTGTGTTTCTCATTGATCCAATTGATGATTACTAGGGAGTCATCAAAGACTTGTAGATTTCTACATCCCTATTCGATAGAAAATAAGAGGAGTAGTTTTAAAGCCATTAATTCAGAGTAGTTGTTTGTGCCCTGGCCCAGACCCACTTTGAGGATGAAGTAGTGTGCATGCGAGAAATGGAGACAGCCTCCCCCAACACAAAGTGTTTTATCGGGTGAGGAGGCCCCATCGAAGTATCCCCACGGAGTATTACTATCAGGTTCCACCTCCCTGATATCTCTGGGAGGAGCCATAGTTTCCCTACTCGACCCCAAGAAATATTGAAAGATCCCTATACAGTTTACTGCAACTCTTTCTGCTGAGAAGGGTGCATCCTGAAAGATTTGGTCATTCCGGGTGATCCATATCCCCCAAGCCAGAATAAAAGGGAAGGATCGATAGTCCCCTTGGCCTCGTACCCACAACCAATTCTGTAGAGCTAATTCGAAGGTAATTCCCTAACAAACCCAAAGGGAGGGCATCGGGGTCCTAGCAAAGGCCCAAACATCCAAGACAAAAGGACAAAGTAAGAAAAGGTGGTCCATTGATTCTAGATGGGACAACATTTCTCTAACACTTATCTTAGTATAATAACATTTTGAGTTTTTAAGCTAATTACATATTGCTTTACCATCTACTACCTTTTTATTTTTAATATGTAAAAATAATATCCATTTAAAAAAAATTCCATACATGTTTACGCACTATAGTAACAAACCTCCCCATCAAAGCAAAACGAAACAAAGAAATTCCAATTACGTGCTTTTATTTCGTGATTCATTTGCACTTTGTTGTCTATCCTTGGAATATTCTCCATTTTCAAAGTGGCATGGCAAGCAAAGAAATTCCAACTACTTTCTTTCATTTCGTAATTTCATTGTGGTTGGGATGTTTTCCATTTTCAAACTTGTTTGGCAGGGGAAAAAAATTCCAACTATGTGCTTTCATTTGGTGATTTATTGGTGCGTTTGTGTAGTCAAATTATTCTCCATTTTCAAATATTTCAAACGGGACTAAGCTACCATGTTGCACTTGTTTTTTAATTAATTATTTTTCTTAATTAATTAAGAGTTTGTATTTAATTGTAATAATTTTATGATTTAAGGAGAGATTATTTCTTTTATTTTTTATTTTCATTTTCATTTTTATATTTTTAAAGTATACACAGGATCATTTATTTTTTTAATTTTTTTTTTTTTTAAATACATGTCATCGTTAAGAATTAGTGAGGAAAAGTAAAAAGTAAACCTTAAGTTATGTCAATGAAAGAACATGAAGATGCAATGGTTGGGATCTTCCACGATTTGAGGGCCCACACGCAAACCCTAAGACAAAGGAAGAAGAATAACAAAGAAAGTCACCCAATAGTCTATTGTATTATTCATTCTAATGAGAGAGGAGAGGTGAACCGGGGGCAGACTTGCCTATGCGTCCATGAGGCAACCTGTATCTCTGCATACACAGACCGAGTAGGGTCGTTGCCACTTAGTGTTATACATAGGTCACAGCAAAGGACAAATACATAACACATTGTGTACAGGCTTATTTCGAGCAAGAGATTCCTTATATGTATGGGTTTGTGTAAGCTATAGGAAACTGAACTCAAGCTACGAGAGTACAGGTTTCATTGATAAAGAAAAAGCAGTAAGAAGTCAACTAGCATGCTTTTGTATTGTTTTCTGTTTAGATAAATAATATATTACTTCCTTCTTTTCTGTCTTTGTTTTGTCTTGAGCAATTATTATGTTTCACCAAGAATATGTATATTCTCCTGTTAGTATTTTCATTATTTTACATGGTATCAGATCCAAGTTAATTGGGACAACTCCCCTCTATTGGAATGGTAGAGAAAGTGTGTATGACTTGTATGTCTTCTACCCAAACCAGTGAGGTATGGTATATAGACAGTGGAGCATCCAGCCACATGATTGGCCACAATCACTACTTCAACAACTTGAGTGAAAATGAATTTAGGTTTGAAATCCTACTTGGTGATGACTATGCCTATCATCCAAAGGGAGTCAGAACTGTAAGGTTTGAGAGGGAGTCTGACAAGCCTCTTTGCCTATCAAGCGTTCTCTATGTTCCTGGACTGAAGAAGAATCTAGTCTCGGTATCAGCTCTAGAAGACAAGGGTTATGAGGTCTCCTTCAAGGATCGAAGGAACTACATCAAGCCCAAGCGGTTGAGCATGGGATCTGAACAAGTCATTGGAGTAAGAAAGGTCAAGCTACATAAATTACAGTTTGACTCCCACTACACTCTAGCAAACAATAACAGTACCAGACATTGTGAGTTATGGCACATGCGCGTAGCTCATCTCGGACATGGTGCCCTCAAAATCTTGGGCAATATTGTGACAGGGATGCCCTCATTCACTTCAGAATACCATGGAATATGTAAAGGGTGTGTTTTAGGCAAGTATGTATGGGCACCCTTCCCCAAGAGTGAATCAAGGTCCAAGAGCATTTTCGATCTAATTCATATTGATATTTGTGGTCCCATGTCCTCATTATCCATTGGAGGGAAGTTCAAATACTACATCACTTTCATAGATGACTTCTCCAAGAAAACTTGTATTTACTTCTTGGTGGGAAAAACCTCAGAAGAAGTTCTCAAGAGGTTTCTTGAATTCAAGGTCCTAGTTGAAAATCAGACAGGAAAGAGGATAAAATCCCTCGGGTCTAATAATGGAGGAGAGTACACCTCGTATGCCTTCAAGAGGTTTTGTGTTGAGGCTAGAATCAAAAGAGAATCGACAGTCCCTTATACCCCTCAACACAATGGGATCTCAGAAAGGAAAAACAAAGTTATTGTAGGTGTGGAAAAAGAAATGTTGCATGATCAGAATCTTCGTAAGTCTCTCTGGGTAGAGGCTTGCAACATTGTAGTCTATCTTCAAAACATAAGTCCTCACCTCGGGATGTTTGGGTGTGTTGCCTACTGCCATATCCCAACTGAGAAAAGGACTAAGCTCAATCCTAAAACTGAGAAGGGGATTTTGGTTGGGTACAGTGAGACCTCCAAAGCCTACAGAATATACATCCCCACCATCAGGAAAACTATCCTACGCGGAGACATAAAGTTCAAAGAATAGAGAGCCCTTTGAAACTCATATCAAGACAAGGACATCTCTGAAACCGAATCCCCCAGTCAAGAGGAGAAGATATCATCAGCGGAGGAAGATCTTCCCACTGTGGAATACCAAAAGGGAGAGCAACTGACTACTTCCAAGAAAAGGAAACCAAAATGGGTCAAACAATTGTTGAAGGAAGCAAATGAACAAGTAGAGTCTCCAAAAAATTCAGTTAGAACAAGTGTACCCCCTCAGATGTATTTAGGGTATGCTGCTCTCATGAGCAGTATGATTGAATCATAACCAACTTGCTTTGAAGAAGCCATTGTAAGGAATCCCTGGAGGGATTCCATGGTGGAAGAGTATGCCTCCATAATAAAGAACAATGTGTGGGAAATTGTGCCCAAACCCCTGAACAAATCCGTAGTGAGCTCCAAGTGGATATACAAGATAAAACATGCAACGGATGGAAGCATTGCCAAGCACAAGGCCAGATTTGTTGCTCAAGGATTCTCTCAAAAGGATGGAATGGATTCTCAAGAGACTTTCACTCCAGTAGCCCGATACACCTCCATTCGCAGAATCATCTCTATTGCCACTCAGATGGGGTGGAGAATACATCAAATGGATGTTAAGACTGCTTTCCTCAATATGAACATTGAAGAGGAGGTCTATCTAGAGAAACCAAGGGGTTTTGAGGTCCACAACAGATCGAGGCATGTATGTCTACTAAAGAAGGCCCTGTATGGACTCGAACAGGCACCCAGAGCGTGGTACTCTAGGATTGACAATTACTTACAAAGTATTGGATTCATCAAAAGTGATGTTGATCCAAATCTATACCTCCTTATGAAGGGCGAGGACATCCTCACTCTGGTGTTGTATGTGGACGATCTCTTTCTCACATGAGCGGAAACTCTAATAGCGGCCTGCAAGCAAGATCTGGCGAAAGAGTTTGAAATAAAGGACCTAAGACTAATGCACTACTTTCTTGGGCTTGAGATCTGGCAGCAAGAGGGTGAGACCTTCCTGGGTCAAGGAAAGTACACAATTGAGATCCTCAAAAGATTTGGGATGGAGGACTGCAAATCCATGACCACCCCCATGATTACAAATCTTAAGAAATTAAATTCTTCTGAGTTAGATAAAGTGAATCCCACCATCTATAGACAGTTGATTGGATGCTTAATATATTTGAAAAATACGAGGCCTGACATATGTTTTGATGTCAACACTCTCAGTAAACATATGGTAGATCCAAGGGAAGTACATTGGGTTGCAGTAAAACACATCCTAATGTATCTGAAGGGTGCAATAGAATTTGGTCTTCAATACCTACATGGAGATCAAATCAATCTGGTGGGTTATTGTGATTCATATTGGGATGGAAGCACAACTAATAGAAAGAGTACCTCGGGTTGTTGCTTCGGCTTAGATTCAGGTGTGATATCATGGTACAATAGAAAGAAAAAATCAGTTGCACTTAGTTCAACAGAAGTCGAGTATATGGTAGCCAACCAAGCAAGCTGTGAGGCCATTTGGATTCGGAAAATGCTTATAAATCTTTTTGAAATGACTTGGATCCCACCACAATTTTTTGCGATAATCAAAGCTATATCAAGTTATCCGAAAATCTGATCTTCAGATCCAAGCACATTGAAATCAGATATCATTTCATCAAGGACAAAGTACAAAAGGGAGTAGTAAAACTTCAATATATTTCCACCAACAAACAAGTTATAGAGATCTTGACCAAAGCACTGCCAAAGGGAAAGTTTGAGTACTTCCGAGAAAAAAATGGTTGTCTTAGAGAACCCATTCCTCACTAAGGAGTGTTAAGAATTAGTGAGGAAAAGTAAAAAATAAACCTTAATTTATGTCAATAAAACAACAAGTCCCAACCATTGATCTTGCAAAAGATCCAATGGCTGGGATTTTCCACGATTTGAGGGCCCACACGCAAACCCTAAGCCAAGCGAAGAATAACAAAAGTAAGTCACCCAACAATTTATTGTATTATTCATTCAAATGAGAGAGACCTATGCGCCCGCGAGGCAACCCGTATCTCTGCATACACAGATCAAGTAGGGTCGTTGCCACTTAGTGTTATACACAGGTCGTAGCAAAGGACAAATATAGAACACATTGTGCATGGGTTTATTCGGAGCAAGAGAATCCCGATATGCACGGGTTTGTGTAAGCTACAGGAATCCGAACTCAAGCTACAAGAGTACGGGTTTCATTAATAAATAAAAGGTTGTAAGAAGTCAAATAGCGTGCTTTTGTATTGTTTTATGTTAAGATAAATAAAATATTACTTCCTTCTTTTATGTCTTGAGCAATTATTATGTTTCACCATGAATGTGTATATTTTGCCTCTTAGTATTTTCATTGTTTTACAGTAACCAAACATTCTTTACGGCTCATAACTTTAATAACAATTGGCTTTAATAAAATTATATTTAATTAAAAAAAAATTATGATAACCTTTCCTCGTTAAAAACAAAAACAATAACCTCAATGATAAGAAAATGAAATTATTAACAACCAATAACTTCTTTTAGACTTCTAAACAAAACAACTCAAATTATTTAAAAAACAATTTAACTCTAATTATAAAAAACAATATATTAATAAGTCAAAAATTATTTGCAAAACTAAAAACAAAACAATAAATGCTAACAAACCAATACCTTAGTTTATACTTTTAAAAAAAGTCAAGATATTACACCAAATTGGTGTATGAGACCCCCTTCTTTGTGGACCAAATTAGTATATGAGACCCCCTTGTTTGTGGGACAAGGGATCCCCTCAGCTCCACTGCTAAAGTCTACGCAACTATACATACCTTACCCCCATCTGGATTTAAACATAATCTCTTAGGAGAAAACACATGTTCTTAACCATTAGACCTACTTAATTGTAATAATGATATGAATTTACACAAATTCACTAATATATTTTAAGTAAAATGTATTTTAAAATTTATAATGAAAAAAAATTAAAAAGATTATAATATATTTAATATTCTAATTGTAAAAAATAAATTTATATGAAAAAAACTTTCTTTAAATCATATCATGTGAACTAAACTAATATTTCTCTGTGGTTTTGAATGGAAATAATATTTCTCCGTGGTTTTGAAGGAATACTACTTGTCTACGGTTTTGAAATTAATATATCTCGTGGTTTGGAATGGGCATACTAGTTCTCGGTTTTGAAATTATATCTCTACGGTTGGTTTTGAACACGAATAATACTTCTCTGTTTATTTTTTTTATGAGATATTTTATTTCTAAGATTATATATCTAGGGTTTTGAACGTGAATAATCTCTATAGTTTTTACCTTTTTACACAGAATCATCTCTGTAGTTTCTCTGGCATTTTCAGAAATTATTTTTGGCTTCTTCACAGGGTTGAGCATTTGGACATCTTAAATGAGGTGAGTCACTTTTTACTTTGATTCAATTTTAATTTTACTTAAAAAGATTTAAATATATTTTATTTATTTATTTATTTTAAGTTTAAGAAGTAAAAGTTGATTTGAGAGATAAACTCAATCCATAATAATAGTTGTTACATTTTTTTTCTCTTCTTTTCAATATGAACACTCCACCACCTATTCCAAAAACTCAGCCTAACAAGGGGAGGCCCCCCAAAATCACCCTAGAGATCCTTTACGATTATATGGAATCAAT
>SNQJ01S0016311.1:129568-151227 GCA_010110895.2 Picea sitchensis | reverse complement strand
AACATTGTAGTGAAAGAATTTTTGAAGTAGGGGATTGGGTGTTTTTAATACCACAACCATACAAACAGATGTCCCTCAAGCAAGCCAAGAAGGATAATAAATTATCACCAAAGTATTATGGCCCTTATAAGGTGTTGCAAAATGTTGGTACTATGGCATACAAATTGGAGTTGCCTGCATCTTCACGAGTACACCTAGTTTTCCATGTTTCATGCTTACAAGACCATTGGTTCCAGTAAACTATCGGCCCATGGTATCCCCTACCATATATATATATATAAATAGAGGGATACAAACTTTTTATAGAGGTGAAATTTTTTACCAAGAAAAAACTATTTTTTTTTACCTGTCACATCTCAACTCTTCACCCCAATTGATACATCCAACAACCATCAATCATTAATACAAGAAACACTGGTTGGAAATTTGGTTCACCTTCCAAAGGAAATGAGCCAACAAAAAAATCAGACATCAAGCTTGAAAGAAAAATTACAAGGATTTGTGCAAATTGTTCCATTTCATATCAGATGAAGATATCAAGGTAGATCCAAAAACAATTGCAGCAATTACAAAGTGGCCTAGCACTAAAACAATCACATCAATAAGAGGTTTCCTGTGCCTTATTGGTTATCACAAAATATTTGTTCAAAACTACGCACATATTGTGGCCCCGTTAACAACACTATTGAAGAAAGATACTTTTAAATTGAATGAAGAGGTTGAAGCTTGTTTTAAAAATATGAATACCTCAATGAAATCTACCCCTATTTTGGAAGCTCTAGATTTCTCCAAAAAAATTGTCCTTGAATGTGATGCTTCGGGAATGGGATTAGGTGTCATACTCATGCAAGATAATCACCCCATTGATTTCAAAAGTAAAAGATTAAAACCAAAGGAGCAAACAAAATCTACATGTGACAGAAATGTTGGCAATAATGCATTCCTTGGTTAAATGGAAACAATACTTGTTGGGAACCAAATTTCTCATGAAAACAAACCACACTAGTTTGAAATATTTCCTAACTCGGAATAACCTTTCATCAAAACAACAAAAACGGGTGAGAATAATTCAAGTCTTTGACTTCAATATTCTTTATAAAAAGGAAAGGGAATATTTGGTTATAGATGGCTCATCAAGGAAACATGATAGTGATGTTACACTATGTGCTATTTCCGTAGTATTCCCGAATGGATCTCATAAGTCCAAACTGAGTATGTCAAAAACCCAAATATAAGGAAGTTAATACAGGAAGTTGAAAGAAACCCAACAACAAATCATAAATTTACTTGGGTGAATGACATATTGTGGTACAAACAAAGGATATATTTACCCAACTCTTCTAAATTCAAACTCCAAATTTTAAAAGAAAATCGTGATTCTTCGACAACAGACCATGTGGGGTTTTTAAAACATACTACAATATATGCCAGTCCTTCTTTTGGAGGGGTATGAAGACCGATATTCAGAAATATGTGGCAGAATGTGACAATTGTCAACAACACAAGTTTGAAACCATCTCTCCTCCAGGTCTTCTTCAATCCCTTCACATTTCAGATAAAAAATGGTCTTAAATATCTATGGACATTATCATTGGTCTTCCTACCTCATAAGATAAAGATATTATATTTGTAATCGTAGATCGATTAACCAAATATGCCCATTTCATTGGAATTTCATCAAGGCCAAAGGTAGTCAAGTTGTTTATAGCTATGTTAAAAATATCTTTAAGCTCCATGAGTTCCCTGAGGTTATCATTACCGATAGGGATTCCAAGTTTACTAACAACTTTTGAAAGGAATTGTTCCAACAAGTTGGGACATACTTAACCATGAGTACTTCATACCATCCCAAACATATGGTTAAACTGAAGTGGTTAATAAATGCCTTAAAGGGTGCCTAAGGAATTTTGTGAATGATCGACATATGTAATGGATTAGTTGGTTACATCTTGCATAATGGTGGTACAATAGTACATATCATACCTTATAAAAAATGACCCCTTTTGAGGTTTTGCATGGTCATCTGCCTCCATCAATTAAATAATATGTTATCAATTCCAAGGTTCATGTCGGGAAGGACTATCTAGCTACTTCTGATGAGGTCTTGTGTATTATGAAAAATCATCTCGAACGAGCAAGGAATTGAACCAAACAACAAGTTGGAAAATGAAGAACTAATCATGAATTTGTGGTAGGAGATGGGGTGTTTGTTCAACTACAACCTTACAAGAAGAGCTCTCTCAAAAACTACTCGAAACATAAACTTGCGCCCAAGTTGTATGGCCCTTATCGAATTCGGACGAAAGTCGGTCAAGTTACATATGCCCTTAATTGATCTAGATGGGTATCGGTGGCCACCCACCTTTCCATCTGGCTCAAAATAGTTTTCTGGCATTTATGGTAATTTACTATTTTTAGCAGTTTTTTCGGGTCCTGAACTTCCAGGGCCATTTTGAGGCCCTAAACGATGTTTTTTTGGGTATGTTGCTCTCGAAAAATAGCATCTATTATGATATTTTTTCTCGAGAGTTGTAGGCCTTGGATAGATCTTTCCAATGAGCTATCGTGCGCCCCAAACGGAGATCGTATGCAATAGTTATGACTCCGGGAAGTTGATGGACCAACTTACCCAAACATGGCCCACTTGACTTTTGGCGTTTCATCTTCTAGGGTTAGGTTTTTGGTTTCTACCTTCCTTCTTCTGATAAATAAGGCCCTTCGGCCTCTTTTTGTAATCAGCTTGGTCACGGATGAGCGTAGCGGCCACATCACTTATCAGGGATATGCTACCACCATTCTAGCTATGTATTGTTCAACAGTTTTACAGTTTCTCTATTTCATTAATTAGTAGAAGTGTGTGTGTTTACTGTATCACTGTGTTCTCTGCAATATGATTGTACATACTCTGTTATTTGCTTCTTACATTTCGTTCCTGCATAAATCCGGATCATTAATATTCCAAATAGGGGAAAATTACATGACATTTTTCATGTTTCCTGTTTGAAGAGAAAGTTGGGCCCTACAATTCATATACAAATAGAATTACCTATTTTAAATGAAGAAAGGAAGTTAGTATTCATTCTTGAAGGAATCTTAGCAATCTAAACTAAGGCCCTTCATTCTGGAAGTATCAATGAATATCTTATCAAATGGAAGAATTGTCTTGAAGATATATCTACAAGGTAGAATGGAGAATTTAGATCCAAGCACGCCTTTTTACCTATGCTTCATGGTCAAAGCATTTTACATGGTGGAAGCATTTTAGGAGGGGGTGACTTGTAATGAGTCTAAAATTAATTAATTAATTAATTGTTTATTAAGCATATGATCTTTTATTTTCCGTTCGTAGGGTTGCAACCCTTTCATTCTCTTGTGTGTGTGTGTGTGTGTGTGTGTGTGTGTGTGTACTATAATACTTTTTTGTAATACGATCATCGAAGAACTTATAAAATATATTGTTTATTTGGAATAGTTGTCTTCCAATGATGGTAGAATCTAGACCTCAAGATATCTTAAGTCAATATGTATTGAAGATTGACATGTTGCTTGAGAGCTCTCTAACATAGTTGTGTTTTTCCCCTAATCCACTTTAGATGGAGTCGGATCACCACTTTCTAGGACAACATCATACCTATCAACTTTGTCTTCTTAAGCTTGAGTTGGAGGAACATTTCAGCTTTAAATGCTCTCTCTACTTTGAAATTTATGGACAATATAATTTTATATTCAAAGATTCATAAGGTTCCCTCACAATTTTACTCTTAATGTGGAAGATTTTATGGAAGTAAATTGTTTTTAAGTTTCAAAACATATTTTACTTCCTTAGACAATTATGAGTGTTAGAGATGTGTCATATTCTTTGTGTATGAAATGCACCATGTGCAAATCCAATATCCTCACTAGTAGGGTGGGGGGTCTGGTGGTTAACCCTCATCAAGGTTCAGGGTAAAGGATTGAAAAAGAATTTTGGTTCGTTTTTGGCATGTTTTTGTGTTTTTCAACCAATGTTTTTTGGCCCATGTAATCTAATCTCGATTATCATACTAGGGTTGCAATCTCATCCGGGTTAACTGATTGGGGTTTTGGATGTTGCAGAATACCTAAATATTGTAATTTAAATGGTCAGGTTAATCTATAGACTGAAGAATATAGAAGTGTAAGTTAAGTTGGTTTTCTTTGTTAATTGTTTCCAAGGTAAAACTATGTGTACTTTGTGTGTCATTGTTGTTCTTTTTGTTTTTCTTGAGAATTTGTATGCATTGCTTCACTTGCATAGGCTTAAAACTTACAATGAACAATTGTGAAAATCTTCATTCTCAGGGTTTACTCCTCTTGTTTGTTATCTCACATTGGTTGTGACATTTAGTCCATAACATCATATAAGTCCCAACATACGTACTATGGTGTGTACAGAAATTAAGGTACCAACAAAAATAGTTTATTTGGTTGTAAGATATATGTGTGCCTCTATGACCTTCCTCTTTTTCCTATATAAAATGTGTTGTGTGGATGCATGTATGATAATACACATTTATATACATTGTATTTAAAGTCATATAATAGTTTTTAAAATTCCAATGTCTCATTTCTCTTTGTTCTCTAATAAAATATCAAAATTAAAATATGTGCTTTTATTTATTAAAAAAATGTTTCAATTTTAATAAAAAACTTAATTCTAAATCAAACCACGTTGAGAATTCCAAAGTCATCACTTTATACTTTTAAAATTTGGATAAAACAAAAACTCAACTCTAAGTCAAACTCAAAGTGCATTGCCAACTCTTAACTCGTCACTTCATACTTTTAGAGTTTGAATAAAACAAGTTATACAAAACTTTATGACCAGACTAGATCATTCATACAAAACAAACTTGAAACTTGAATGACTACAATTAAATATCGACATAAATCTTGCACCAGTTTTCTTTTAGCCTTAAAATGTAAAATTTTAACTCCCTCTCATCTTTGCTTTTGCTCATCTTATTTTATGGAAATGCATTAATTAATTATTCTCTTTGCTTTTTATATTTATTTACTTATTTCAAATCATATTGAATACTTCCACTTAATATTAAGTCATATTGAATACTTTAAATTAAATTAAAGTGAAGAAGAAGCATTTAGTTAATATTTAAATTAAATTAAAGTGAAGAAGAAGCGTTAATATTTTGCAAGGTTGGCTAAATCCTTTTCATTTTGGATTTTGATTGGACAAAACATTAATAAATGTGTTTTTTTCTTCCTCTTTCACGGCCTGACTTTTCGCAACTTGGGAGGTGGATTGCGAAGTTATTTTATATCTCATAATTCCCTCCTTGAGGATATACATTGGATATATATTTGAGACTATTGGATATGAATTTGGAAATATTTTAAGGTCATAATTTGTTATTAAAAGGCTTGTAGCATAGAGGTAAATTCCTACATTAAATAGTGTAGATGGTCGACGTGTTTGAATCATGCTATTACAACCATAGAATTTTACAACACAACCACAAATACGTTAACCATAGAAACTATTTATATGGCAAAGTGTAAGTGTGCATTTGTTTGATTGAGTGATTTTTTTTATTGTGTATGCTTATGTTTCATGTAAAAAAAAAAAATGTAAATATGTTTTATATTTAATTGAAATTTGAAGTATTCATATGGCCTTGTAAATGTTAAAAATATTTATTAGTCGTTGCCTCCACTCGGGATTATAACTTTCAGTTATGTAGTCAAACTACGTTGATTACTGATTAACTCACTTAAATTTCCAAACATATCTTGTTCATAAATTCAATATTAAATCCATTTATTATTAAAAATAAATTTATTTTTTTATTTATCAAATATTAAAAAGGAAATTTTTGATTGGTTAAATGTTAGGGGATGCGACTTAATCCCCTAGTGTATGTCCTTTTCTTTTCCAATTTGTCAAACTCTAAAAATGATTTAAAAAAAATAGATTTCTAAGTGGTCAATTTAGTAGGCTCTGACAATGTTAATGTAATCAATGCTCTAACCACCGCGCATCTTCTTGCATCTTGAGGCTATGACACCGATGATCTGACCTTGACATGAAAATGAGGGAAATAGAGTCCTTTTCCCTCCACTTCCAATTGGTATGCTAAGGTACAAGTAGCACACATCTTGTTGCCACCTTCAGATATACATGTTATACAATGTTAGATAATAATTATCTTATTTCCATGACTATTGGGACTACTTGGAGCACTGGAGAGAGCGGACATTGGAGAGTTGTTGTGGGGAATTGCAAATAATGTCTCCACAATGTCGATGCCAAGCCATACAACAAATGCTCGATCAATCTTCATCATATGATTCATCAACAAAGGAAATCTTCGTGAATTTTGATTCTCAAGAAGATGCACCACTTAATCAACACAGTGGTCGATGTCACGAAGGGCTCAGAAGAGAGTAAGAGGAGGAAGAGGTGATGGAGAGAGCAACATACCTTTCAAATACCTGTAATGTTCATTGAATACTTGCAACGTTCACCAGCCTGCCAGACTCCCGACACTACGGTATTCAACAACATTTTCGTAAGTCCTTCAATCAATGCTACCAATTATTGACAAATAGTAATTCATTCGTGCGGTTGAGTATAGGAAGATGTGGTCCAACAATCAGTGATCAGTCTAATGTGGCTATGCAAAATTTTCATTCCTAGACATTGAATGCATGCAAACACATAGGGTAATAAGAACAAGAAAACTTACTAGTATGAATTTGTTGGTTCTTCGACTAAGATTACTACCTATGCTACCAACGATGGCGCTGTAATTTGTATCTCTCTCCCACCTTTGCATACTCTCCTTGAGCCCAAACATAGGCAACTTGTAGCTGTGATATGAGCTCTTCCTTTAGGGAAATCATCTTTGTTGTTTCACATATATAGGCATTAGCCCAATTGAACAAGGCCATAGTTGCAATCTCTTGGAGCTTGTTTTCTGTCGTTACCATTCTTCCAAGTGCCTTTCAAGAGTTAGAAGAGAAGGCCTTTGTTCCAAAGAGATTGGCTTTCCTGCCTCTTCCTACATACAACTAGCCACTGAAGCCACATTTGGTTAGCTGGGTGGGACACCTCATTGGTCTCAGATGAATAAGACTACCTATGTGTTTTTTATTTGGATTTGTGATTGGATTTGAAACTGGTCCATCCACTCCAATGGGTTCTAAGGAAAGGTCCACTTTCTCTAGGCGTAGGAAGGGATAACGCTAGATAGTATAAAGCCTTTCACCAAGTATAAACTAGTAGGAACCAAATAGGCAATAAGATTTCCTTGTTCTACGGGGCGCGTCTAATTATTTGTGGAATAATTAGTTCAGGCTGGACATACACTAAATGGCTCCCCTAGGAAGGAATGTGAGAATTTCCCAACTGTGAAAGTTGAGGGAAAGGTGGTTTATCCACTCGGTCATCCCATAGAATGAATGAGCCTACCCCACTCACCCCCCCTTCTATCACTATCTTTAGCCCAACAAGTCGTTGTATGAGGTCCGCATCTCATAGCCTCCTATCCTCATCAAGTGGGTCGAAGAGATCTCCCTAGCACCCGAGCGAAAGATTCAATAGTTCTGGTGGCTCGAAAACAAAATAAGTCATGGGAAGTGTTGAACCCCAGTTTTGATATGTTTTACAATGCTAGATAAACCCTTTTTGCCCATTTTTCCCTTTCATCTTCACTTCTCCATATTTTATATTACTATATTTACCTATTTTAAAAGGTTTACACTCCAAGAAGCTTGATCAGGTATTTAATTATTGATTTCTAGTAATTCCCCATGTTTTGATGTTTGGTTAGAATAGATATTGTGATTACCTAACTACTTGCAAAACTCCAACTATTTCTATGGAACTTTCCAGAAATCCGGTAGCACCCTTGCTACCATATTTCCTGTAGTAGACAGTTTCTAGGGACAATTTTGACACGTCGTTTGCAGCCAAATTAGGATGAATGAAGAAATTTCGCGACATGGGTTTTGTGCAAAATATAGCCATTTAGGAATCATTCAATGAAAGGTTGTGGCCTCCCATCCCATCGATGCCCAAATGGAAACTTTTGCATGGGAGTGACAGGTCTTTGGGCAATGCTCCCATGCAATGGTCGCTCTTTGGGCGTTGGTGGGACGAGAGGCCACGACCTCCCCTCCAATTGGCACCACAAGGGAGGTGCAAGCTAAAATTTGTACCACAACTACTTGGATATCTTTCCTCAATGGCCTCCCAATTTCATGGTCTGAATCATTCTAGAAAAAACGTTATTACGAAAATGGTGAGATGACCTGTAAATAACATACCTTAGAAAACATTATCAAAAGAATTTATCCTCCCTTGAATTTCGGCCTTCTTTACTTCACCTTCCCTCTAAAATTCGGCTTAGATATCCTTTGGTTACCTCAGTCATCTGTAGATATTCAATATGCTCAAGTGTGATAAAATGAGAGAATCTTGCCTCTTATTTATACTCTCCAAGTAGATTCCTTACAAGCATCTTCTAGGTCACTTTGCCCACATAGCCACTTTGTCCACATAGTCACTTATGTCCAACTTTGCCCAATTTTTCACTTGTCCATGTATCCAATAGCCACTTGACCACTTAACCCATTTTCCTCTTTTTAGGGTTAACCTTATTATAACCACTTTCCATAATTAAAAAGTCTTCCATTTACTTTATTATTTAAATAATCCTCCTTGACTTTGTCTCTTCACTTTATTATTTAAATAATCCTCTTTGACTTTGTCACTTCACTTTATTATTTAAATAATATCTTCTTTGCAAGAACTTTGACTACTTTGACCTTTTGGAGCTTCTAGATGACTCATGAAGGTTCTCCAACTTCACATGGCCATAACTCTCTAACTGTGAAGATTTATGTGATGTTCCACATACCACCCGAAATGACATGACATGTACTATCCATCTAGAATAGTCTTACCTGCAAATATATTAAGACCCATACCATTATACATCAAACAAACTTGGGTCCATTAACCAAACCTTTGTGCTACCGGACTTTCTTCAAGGGTTGACATTAGTGACAACCAACCTAATTAATCAACAATCTTCCCCTTTGGCATTGATGACAACACTCTAATGCAACAATGAAATCATATCACTCATGCTCCCCCTAAAACCATTCCTTCATCTTTGTGACCAATGCTCCCCTTAGAACCATCCCTCTATCCTCTGCATCTGATAAATCAAAGGTATCTTTCCATTCGGGGTTGCTCCCCCTAACTGACTCATCTGATCTCCCAAACTGAACTGTTCTATCCTCTGCATCTGATAAATCAAAGGTATCTATCCTCTGCATCTGATAAATCAAAGTTATCTTTCCATTGGGGGTTGCTCCCCCTAACTGACTCATCTGATCTCCCAAACTGAACTGTTCTCTTTATGGTGCTTCCTAATGTACATCTAAGACATATAATATAAGTATTCAAAAGAATTCATTTTGGAGTAGAAATAACTCTGAGTCTCTGAAGAAGATACTCAAAGGCTTCTCGTGGAAGCTGTTTTGTAAAGATGTCTGCCACTTGTTCTTTTGTTCCCACGTATTCAACTCTGATGTTATTTTATTCAACATGTTCCCGTAGAAAGAGATACTTGATTGGAATGTGCTTCGTCTTGGAGTGCATCACCGGGTTCTTTGAGATACTGATGGTGCTTGTATTATCACAATAGATTGGAATGGGCTCATCATACTCAACCTATATATCTGTCAGAGTTTGTTTCATCCATAGAACTTGTGTACAACATGTTGCTGCAATATACTCTATCTCGGTTGTAGATAAAGATACTAATGATTATTTATTGCTTAGCCATGATACTAAAAACTCACCCAAGTAGAACGTTGTGCCACTAGTGCTTCGTCGGTCATCAATGCAACTTGCCCAATTTGCATCTGTGTAGGAAATAAGTGATAGATCATTTCCTTTTGGATACCATAATCCAAACTCTTATGTTCCTTTGAGATATCTGAAAATCCTCTTCACTGCTAATACATGTGATTTATTTGGTGCTGCCTAAAATCGTTCCACCTGTCCAACTGCCTGCATTACATCTGGTCTAGATGTTGTCACATATAGTAGGCTACAAATCATTGACCTATATTGCCTCTGATACGTAGACTTTGTATCATCATCTTTGCTAAACTTGCAACCGGTTTGCATGGGAGTGATAACTGGTTTGCAATCTTCCATTTCAAACCTCTTTAGCATTTCTCTGATATGCTTGGTTTGAGAAATAAAAATTGCTTGGTTTCTTTGACATATCTCAAGACCCAGAAAGAAGGATAGTTCTCCAAGTAATGACATTTCAAATTCATTCTGCATGTCATTTGCAAATTTCTGGCTTAACCTTGTTGACGATTAAAATCTCAACGAAGTTTAGCCCGTAAAGTATTGCCAAAGCCTACTATTATAAGACAACATATAAATAATACTAGTAGGTGGGACCCCCTTGTAGATTGGAGATCAGGTCTGGCTCTCATTTAATGGTTGTGCCACTATTCAACATTTCTTACATGGTTGATGAGATCTTGTTTTTATTGGTTATGGATCAGTCTTACAATGTGTTGATTCTATGTGCGTCAAGTAAATGATGAATAAGGCATGTTATGTTCTAAGCGCTAATTTCATGTTATTACGGCCTATGTTATTCATTGATACAATTGTTATCTGTTCTTGGGACACTTGCACATCAGACATGTTAGTAACAATACTTAAAAAACAGTTGGAAAAGGGAAAAAACAATATAACAAATGAAAAAAGAAAAAGGGATCTAACTATGCAAATATACTACACTACATGCATGAATCATTCAAATGATTATGGTTAAATCCTAGCTAGCAAGTTAATGGTTATGTGATTTGATTGAGTTATATGGTTAATATGCATATGGTATATTTTGGAAGGATAGGATGTGGGTGGCGCATTTGACAAAGCGATAGGTGCTAATGGTTATGCGATTTGATTAAGTCATATGTAATGGTGATTATGTTATGGCATAAGTTTGGTATGGGCTGCGCTATTGGTTTTAATGGATGATGGTTTTGATACATGGTTTGATTAATTGTGTTAATGGAAAACTTGTTGGAATGTACTAAGGAATTAATGGAATGTGAATGGATGCGACGTGCATTTACTGCACGTCAACCCTACTCCTTCGCTGGCCGCCACCCTAATCGAGCTATTGTTCAACTTTGTTGTTGTGGTTATGCTACGACTTCCTAGCAGAGAGGAAACGCTTGACCAACTCGCGTCTTAAGGCGTTTTGATTACATGTATGTCTTTTTTAACCATCCATGAGTCTGCTATGGTTATGAAATGGATATTGGCTCAGATGTATTGGTTTTTGCTTTCCTTGAGTATGGCAACTATGTGAAATTGTGATTTTTCTGGAATGAATTGTTAGTGGCTTTCTCTGTGATAATTTCTGAAGTTACAGTGTATTGGGTCGTTCTGAGTATCAACTTCCATAAAGGCTCTCTGTCATCCTTCCCAGTTTAGTGGAGGGTTCCATTTGGTCTAGACTAGACGATTTCCTTCACACATTGTATCACCATACCTAGTCTTGGCTCTCATAGGATTTCAATGAGTTTGAAACGTCCTATGTCACTGCACATTATTTTCTTGGGTATTGGGGTTACTTCATGCTTCCAATAGTCATGTAGTGGGTTATATTGCTTCTTCTCGACTCTATCTTCACCGCAACGTTGTAGTTGGTTTACTAGGGGAGCCACGATGATTATACCCCGTGTGTGCTAAGTATCATTACAAGTCTCAAATGGAGCTTTTCTCCTCTGTTCATGGCTTCTCCTGTCCCAAGATTTGTCACCCTGTCCACGAAGTGAATTGTGGTTTTCTCTTTGTGTACGTTGTTGGTCTTGGAGGGTTTCACCATCAAGAAAAATTGACTTTGTCTTCCCTATGTTAATCCACAGAGCAAACCCTTGCTCCCTCTAGTCCATGTGTTGATAGAGGGGACTGTTATGGCATGTCGGGTGTACTGTTGGACTAGTGGTGTGTTGTCGATGGAATAAATCACCGGCTTTCCCATTGATTATGTGACAATGGTGTTGGTTTTGTTTTCTAGTCACTACAATGGCTATTATAATTGGATGGATAAGCTCAACATGGTTAATTAGAATGAGTTGTTAAATCAAATACACAGTTGTTGCCTCCTTGTGTTTATTGAATGGATAACCCAACACTGTTTAAATTGATTAATGCACAATGACACTTCGCGCATGATGCATTCTTATGAGTGGCATTCCTATAGCACGAGTCAATGATTACTGTAACTATGTGTTTTTAATGGCCTAGTGATCATTGCAATTGGGGTGTTTATGACAGTTCCATTCACTGTAATAAGTATGGTTATTCCATTGCATCATCTAGGATGACCCAGGTTTTACACAGTAGGGTTTTGATTGCAGTTTGATTGATTTGAACATTTTTGTATGTTGTCTCCTTGTGTTGGATTGATAGCTCAACACAATAGGTTGAGTTAATGATACTGTGATTGTCTGTTTTAAAATTCTGAAGAGGGAATGTTGCATTGTGGTAACTATGGCATGGTTATCCACTGTGTTGTTATCAATATTAATTGATTGCGCCATTGGAGGATAGAAGGAGAAGCATACTAAGGTTTTCTCTTTGAGTTTATGCTGAGATAGTTCGATTTTCATTCATGTAAATCCCTTCATTAGGGCTTCAAAGTTAAATGGTAAATTTGTAATCTAAATTACTTTTTTTTTCTTGAAAGATTCCTTATGAACGAGTTTATGTCGTATTTTTGTTCTTATGACATCTAATTTCCAATTATGTTTGCATTACAACAAATCTATCTAATTTATGTTGAAGTTCTTGTAAATTAATCAGTTAAATATCAAATTCTCAAATTATACAACCCAAAATAGTCACAAAACAGATTACACAACATTTTACACAATTTCAATACATAGATACATATCATAACTTTCATTCAGAACAAAATTAATACTGGTAAAATACCTCTTGAAGAAGAAGTTTGTCCCTTTCTTTTCTGTTGTTTCTAACTGCTTGAAACTACCTGAAAACTAAATCTTTTCCTCCCATCCAGCTAGGAACAGAGCCTCTTCGGCTCCCTAGCTCCAGGAATCCTTTTGGTTTCCTGGCCCCTGAGCCCAAAACTCCCAGCAACAAGTGCCCCCTGTAGAAGACCTCCAACAAGATCCTCAAGCAAAACCAATAATACAATCCTCTAGCAAGCTTTCCCCCCCAACACCAAACCAATAATACAGTCCTCTAATATGAAAAATAATGCTCCAAAACCCTAGTCCTTCCCAAGTGTTTCCCCCCTTGCCTTATCCTCCCTCCCCTCATTCACCGCCTTCCTCCCCCATTAATTCTCAACCACCTTATCCCTCCATTAGGTGTCAACCACCTTATCCCCTTTTCATTAATGGGTCATCTTCCGATACACTAAGTCTCAAAATGAAAATTATTAATTTATTAAACCAATATTCCTTAAATAAATATTTAATCATGATTATTAATTGATTAATTTATTAAACTAATATACATTAAACAAATATTTAATCAAGACAATTAATTAATTAATTAATTAAACTAATATGCATTAAACAATTATTTAAATCATGACAATTGATTAATTACTTAGGGTTGTTACATACACGCACCCTTCAGGAAACTTCGTCCCGAAGTTAAAGTATTTTATGATACAAGGGAAATGACATATGGTTCACACATTCATATCCAATAGACAACATTATCAGTAAGTAAGCCAAGAAAACTCATACATACTAGTGTACATGTGCAAGAAATGGATGTGTAGCTAGTACATACAAGTCTCGTGCATGTACTAATAACTATAACTATCACCTCTATATTAAATTTTGTATGCACCCAATCCAATCAACAAGACTATTCATTTTATAAAAGATAATAAACCAATCATATGTTTGCGAAATCCCTTAATTACAATAATCTAGCTAAACAATGTTTATTTAGATAATTGTAGTTTAGTTAAGTAATTATGAATATACATATATACACATTTTCTTTTCAAAAGGAAAAACAATAAATTCCACCATAAGGCAAATCTACATACACTCTTAACTATTTATATTCATCCTTCCTCCCTAACTTACTTCCATCTTCCATTCCTATCCTTCCTCTGTTGGACTATCTTGGAGCATCAACTATATTGACCTAACTCCAAATAGAACCCGTAAGCGTAAGTGTCACTATCTTGACCAAGCTTCCCTAGCAGGCAACTGACAGTCAACATCACATGTCTAGGGGAGCGTGAGCTAACACCGTCCTCCCATGACTCCAAGTTTCGGAGGATAAATGGTGGGAAATGCCTCCACCCCTCCTAACAGGACTAGGGTCCACACCCTACAATGGAATATACAGTGGCACAATGTTGCTGGGAATTTTGTCATCATTTATTCAGTTTTAGGCAGTCTCACCACCTGAAATCCTGCACTGGTCCACATATCATAGCAATGCATTCAAACTAATATAATTTCACATACAAATATTCATACCATATTGTTTCTCGGTCAGTGTTCATGACATCCACTTTCATTATCATTATCCCTTGGCTATTTCATAGACCAATGACCTGCACATTAGTCTATAACACAAACTCATACATATCTATGCATTATCATCATGTAATTGCATACAACCATAATCTCAATTCGGTATCCACATGCCAACAACTTTAACATCAAAGTTTTCAAGTTAGAAATAGATCTCATAATATCCCCATAATTCAATTAATGTTTCCCGTTCATAGAATTTTCATTTACATAATAGATTGCATCATATCCATCATCATTCAAATAACATTTAAACCTTCATAGGATTCACATTCACATAGTAGATCAGGCCTCAGGTAATCCTAGTTGTCTAAGTCAAAAGGTGGTGCTACATACACCTAACCTTCGAGAAACATATTCTCGAGGTGGTCAAAAAAGTGAGGGATAATCGCATCGTAACGACTCGCCATCCTCCCAAGTAGCATATCCTGGACTATACATGTCCCACTGGACCTTAACTTGGTCTACCAGATGGTTCCCGAGTTGTCAGAATCTACGGTCCAATATGCGTAACGGTTCTACCGTAAGTTTCCTGCGTCCGATACCTACAATTCCTTCCAATTTAGTTTATGTGATTCGTCAGCAACATAATGACGTAGAACAGATACATGAAAAACATTATGATTTTTGTGCAAGTGGGGTGGAAGTACGAGATGATAGGCAATGGGTCCAATTTTCTCTTGGATTTTGAACGGTCCTATAAATCGAGGTAACAACTTTGTCCCCTTCCCGAACCGAATGGTACTCTTATTGGGCCTGATACGAATGAAAACCTGATCTCCCACTTTATAACTTCGATCGGTCCTGTATGTATCCGCATAACTTTTCTATCTATTGTGTGCTTCCTTTAGTCTCTTCCTAATATGAATCACTTGTTCCTCCATCTCTTGAATCAATTCTAGCCCAACAGTCACTCGGTCTTTTAATCTTTCCCAACTCAATGGTGTTCTGCATGGCCTTCCATACAGAGCTTCATAGGGTGGCATTCTGATGGAGCTATGAAAGATGTTATTGTAGGCGAACTCCACCAAAGGTAGTTACTTCTCCCAATGGGTTTGATTATCCATAACATACATCCTAAGCATGTCTTCCATAACCTGATTTACTCTCTCAGTTTTCCCATCTGTTTCCGAATGATAAGATGTGCTTAAGTTCAACTGAGTCCCCAACGCTGACTGCAAACTTGTCCAAAACCTAGAAGTGAATATGGAGTCCCTATCTGAAATGATCTTTTTGGGTATCCTGTGCAAATGGATGACCTCACTTATAAACACGTGTGCCACATCAGTGACATCGTAAGTGTCTCTAACTGGAATAAAATGAGCACTCTTGGTTAACTTATCAACTATCACAAGAATGGCATTGTGTCTATGAGATGTGAGCGGAAATCCTACAACAAAATCCATAGAAATGACTTCCCACTTGGACATAGAAACATTGTGTGGTTGTAGGAGACCTATCGAGTGATGGTGGTCAGCCTTCACTTGTTGGCACTCTAGGCACTTTGCGACGAAATGGAATACATCACGCTTCATGCCTGACCGGAAGAAGAGCTTCCTCATGTCTGCGTACATTTTCTTCACACCCTCTATGGGCTTCCTTCAGTATGATGCTTCGAATATCCCCACCTACAGGGATGTACATCCTTCCACGATATCTTAATAGTCCATATGCTTCCAGGCTATATCCATCATACTATGGATCTAACTACCTTCCATTCTCGAGGTTTGAAGTAACCTTTAAATACCAACTATCTCCAAGGATTTGCGTCAATACAAGTTCCCTTATATTGACTTTTAAGGGCACCAAAGAGAAGACACGTGGTCTCCTAATCAAGGCATCCACGACCACATTTTCCTTTCCCTTGATGTATGAAATACCAAAATCGTACTCACTCATAAATTCACTCCATCGCCTTTGTATGGCATTCATATCCATTTGAGTGAAGAGATGTTTTAAACTTTGATGGTCCGTTTTGAGCTCAAAGTTTTTCCCTACTAGATAGTGCCTCCAAAGTTTCAGAGCTAGCATTATAGCTGCCAATTATAAATCATGAGTAGCATAAAGCTCCTCTTGTTTCTTCAACTTCCTTGATGCATACGTTATCACTCCTCCATCCTGCATTAGCACGACCCCCAACCCTTGCTTCGAGGCATCCGTGTAGACTGTGAAGTCATTTTCCATATCCGACACTTGTAGAATTGGTGCACTAGTTAGTAACCTCTTAAGCTCGATGAATGCACTATCACATTCTTTTGTCCATTCATATCTGACCCCCTTGTACTGCAAAGTAGTGATGGGTTTCGCTATTTTAGAGAAACCTTGCACAAATCTTCGATAATAACCTGCTAGCCCTATGAAGCTTCTTACCTCATGAGATTTTTTTGACACTGGCCATTCCATAATGGCCCTTACCTTTTCTGGGTCCATAGAGATTCCTTCACCAGAAATGATATGACCTAAATAGTGGATTTATTTCTAGAAGAAGGAGCACTTTGACAACTTCCCATACAAGTTGTTCTCTCTAAGGTAGGACAACACCACTCGCAAGTGTTCCTCATGTTCTCTTTCGTTCTTGGAATAGATGAGGACATCATCTAGGAAGACTTGTACAAAACAGTCTAAGTACTTCCGGAATACACCATTTATGAGGCTCATGAATATTGTTGGTGCATTGGTCAATCTGAAAGGTACTACAACGAACTCGTAATTCCCAAACCGAGTTCGAAAGGAAGTTTTAGGAATATCGCCCTCCTTAATCCTTAATTGGTGATATCCTAATCACAAATAAATTTTTGAGAATACCGTTGTTCCTTTTATTTGATCAAAGAGATCATCTATTCATGGCATTGGGTACCTATTTTTCACTGTAGCACAGTTCAAGTCCCTGTAATCTATACACAGTCGTAAGGAACCATCCTTCTTCTTCACAAAAATTACTGGTGCACCCCAAGGTGAGACACTAGGCCTCTTTAGCCCTAAGTCGAGTAGCTCTTTTAACTGCATCTACAACTCACAAAGTTCTGGCGTTGTCATCCTATACGAAGTCTTGGAAATTGGATCTGCACCAAGTTTTATCTCAATAGTAAAATCAAGCTCCCTCTCAGGAGGTAACCCTGACAACTCGTTCAGAAAAACATCCTTAAACTCTGACAATACTGGGTACTGATCCAAGGAGGGTCCTTTCCTTTCATTCACTACTTCCACTACATATAGTCGACACCCTTGCCTCATGCACTGCTTAACCTTCATAGTTTAGATAAAGCGTAGAGACACCTTTCTCCGTACACCGTGGATCTCCATTGGCCTTCCTTCATCGTCAACACAAAGCACGCTTTTTGTGAAACAATCTACCATAGCTCGATGGGCTTCTAACCAATCCATTCCAATGATTAGGTCATACGTCCCGAGAGAAGTGACGTATATCTTCAACCTGGTAGTACACACTCCCATATCTACTAGACAATTATCAATGCTAGGTCCTACCGCTTGTTTTTCCTTCGAAGCCATCTCGACTTGTTTAAAGTCGTCGTGCTTGTAGGATGCCAACCCACTCTTTTCTAATGCAGAAGGTGAAATGAAACTATCTGTAGCACTAGAATCAAATAAAATTTTAACATTGATATGATTTAGTGTACCTGACGACTCCACCACCGTGGATTGAAGTTTTGCCTGACGATTATTAACTGCTGCATAAATCTGGTGGTTACCGCTTACTCTTCTGATCGGGGCCTTTCCTTCTCTATGCACAAATCCTTCTTGCAACTCTGGTCAGTCATGATGGTAATGGGGCCTTCCACATCCCCAACATGTAACATGAGATTGAACCTGCACACTTCTCTGTGACAATCTCTGAAATGACTTCCTTCCCCTGGAACCCCTACCCCTACTAGCTACTCCCCGAGAAGGTCGTGGACCTGCCTGCGTTTTTGGTGATCTGATGCACTTGATGCCATTGAAATACATGTAGCAATTGTCCTTGGTGAGAATCTATTACTATAAGGAGGTGCTCTAGAGCTCCCTCCCCTAGAGAAGGTCCTAGGGGCCTTCCCCATGAATCCAGGATGATGCAGAAAGGTCGATCTCGTACCTCCATTTAAGTTCATGTGTTCCTCCACATAACATGCATTTTCAACTGCTTCTGCTACTGAAGACGGTTTCCACATCCGCACCATGGCCCTTATCTTAGGGTTCAACCCATAGACAAATTGTTCTACCTGTCGTTGATCATTATCCATGTATGAAACATATTTCACCAACTCCATGAACCTGATCTCGTACTCTTCCACGGTCTTGTTCCCCTGTACTAGAGCATGAAATGCTCCCACCTGTTGTTCCTTGTAGTAATCTGGTAGATATTTCCTTCGGAACCTTTCCTCAAAAATTTCCCGAGAGATGGTGTCTGGGGTAAGGTGCAATTGCCTCTCCAGGTTGCCCCACTAGTTCAAGGCATTGTCCCTTAACTGAAATATTGTTATTTTTGCCTTTGATGTGGACACATAGTCTCTTAAGGCAAAAAATCGTGTCATTCCTTCCAACCATGCCTCTACTCATTCACTAGCATGACCCCCAACGAACTCTGGAAGTTTGATCTTCTGCAGTTCTCTAGTGATGTTCTCAGGTGGAGGCCCTCCCCCTGAATCTCTCAACGCTTCAGGGTTACCCTCTCCAGATTGATCCGGATTTTATGAGAAGAAAAAAATGGATACCAATTATTAACAGGTTCTTAACAGAAAATAATAGAGATACAGTAAAACTGGTTTTCTATTCAATAACGAAATAAGCTGAAACTGTAAAATGCAGTGGAAACAAGCTTGTTGGAATGGTGGGGGCTTATCTTTGAGAAGAGATGTGATGGCAGCATGCATTTGCAAGAAGAAAGTTACAATGAGGATCTAAAGGCCTTTTTACAATAATTAATAATGCCCAAAACCCTATACATCTAAAAACCTAACCCTAGGAGATGAAGCGCCAAAAGTCATGTGGGCCCCAATTGGGTAAGTTAGTACATCAACTTCCCGAGGTTGTAACTTTTGCATATGATCTCCGTTTAGGTGTGTGATAGCCTGTTGGAAAGGTATTGTTGAGGAGATTCATTTTGGGGGCTCAATCATGCCTTCAACTATCATTGAGAAGCTCGATCCCGAAAAACCTTCATTTAGGCCCTCAAAATGGCCCCGGAAGTTAAAACTGCTAAAAATAGTAAATTGCCAAAATTGTCAGAAAATTGTTTTGAGCCAGTTGGAAATGGTGGGTGGCCACCGATATCCATATGGATCAATCCTCCCTCCTTAGGAATCAATTGTCTCCATTGCATTGAGATCCCCCATCAGATGAGGAAATTTCTGTTGAATTTGGCCCCGGGTGAGCCACTTGCCTTGGTGCAGGAGCTACCCTGCTTTGATGACTCGATAAAGCTGGATCCTTTGTTGTCGAGTGCCCTTGATCTATATGTCCACAATATGATCATGGGATTCCTGTTGTATGCAGTCGGGGTTGAGCTCTGTTGGTTTTATATGTTCTGCTACTTCTGAGGTGTCCAATAATGGTGGGAAATAAGGGCGAAGGAGATCCACGTTGAACACTGGGTGTAGGCTAAGGAAAGGAGGAATGTTGAGTTCAAAATAATTATCCCCCACGGCCTTGGTGATAGTGTACAACCCATAATGGAGTGGGAGAAGCTTCTGATGGGGTCCTGTAAGGCATTCTTTCTACAGGTGCAACCAAACTTTGTCATCCACCTGAAACTTATGTGGCACCCAATGTTGATCATGGCGTTGTTTGTACTTGTCATTGGATTTCTGTAGGATATCCTAAACCTATTGGCGGATGTGCTAGATCCTCTCAATGAACCGGGTGGCTTTTCTAGCTTCAGTTGGAGCAGGAGATGAGTCAGTCGAGGTGACCGCAAGGGGAATTGCAACATCTGGGACCCAATGGTTGGAATCCCAACCCCACTTGAAAGGGGTTGTGGTTAGTTGAGCTATGCAGGGCTCAGTTGTAGTTATGTTGGACATAGGGAAGGCTCTCATCCCATGTGCGAGGGTGCTTTGAATTATACATGTGAAGGATATGCACAATCATTCAATTTACAACCTCGATTTGGCCATCTGTCTGGGGGTAGAAGGCCATGGATTTGGTGAGCTTGGTGTCTAGCAGTGACCAGAAGCTTGACCAGAATGTGCTGAGAAATCAACTATCCTGATCTGAGACAATGGTTTTTGGGATTCCAAAATGTACCCATACTCGTTCAAAGAAGATCTTGGCAGTGGCCTCTGCTATGATGCTCTTCTTCCAGGCAACCAGAATGGCCATCTTAGAAAAGTGGTCAACAACCACAAAACACAGTCATTTCTCTGCTTGGTGGATGGGAGGCCCGACATGTAGTCCATTGAGATGGATTCCCTTTTCCTGTCATGAGTAGGAAGAGGGGTGTGCAAGCCCTATTTCTTAGTGGCCGGTTTGGCAATAGCGCAAGCAGTGCAGGACCTGATATACTTGCTGACCTCCTGTCGAAGTTTCGGCCAATAGAAATGTTTCTGTAGCATTACCACTATCTTTTCGATGCCGAAGTGTCCTGCCACCCGACTGTACTGGGCTTCCCAGATCATCTTCGCTTGCTCACTTGATGGAACACAGATATGGCCCAGACAACACAACAACCCATCCTGAATATGGAAATTATCGAAAACTGCATTTGCACCCAACATTTGGTAGGTGGTGGCGAAGTCAGGGTATGTCTCATAGAGTTGGGGCCATCCAGATGTCTCATGGCCGCAAGAGTCTAGCATCGTGGTGAGTGCAACGACTGGCGATCTGCGGAGGCAATTAGCAACGTGATTGGTGCTTCCTGTTTTATACTTGATGTTGAGGTGGAATTGCTACAAGTATGTGGACCACTTTTGATGGCGGTCATTCTGCAATTTTCCATGTGTTTGCATGAACTACAGTGGCTTATGATCAGTGTGGATGATTGTCTCCTTCCCAAGAATGTAATGTCTCCACTGGCGGCATGCTTGCACAATGGAGTACAT
>SNQJ01S0016311.1:117979-129558 GCA_010110895.2 Picea sitchensis | reverse complement strand
ACAACATGACATTTCCATAAATAAGGTTGGCCCAAAAGAACATCACAAACTTCGAGAGGAGCAACATCACACAATATCTCGTCTTTGAAGGGCTTGATGTCGTACGATAGTCGACACTGTTGGTTGACGCGAAGATCGCTTCCTTGGCAAAGCCATCCAATGGTGTAGGGTTGTGGGTGCGGTGTTGTTGGCAGGGCCAACCACTTGATGACCTCTGCTGAGATGAGGTTCTTCTGGCTACCGCTATCAATGATGAAGTGTATTGGGGTGCCTTTTACCCACATTTGTGAATGGAAGAGGTGCTCTCCTTCTTCTGGCTCGTCCGGTTCACCAGGCTGGAGCTTGGTGCTAGCAACAGTGGCACTGGGTTCCGCATCAATGATCTGTCTTCCCCTTTTTGGTTCTAGCTCAGAGTCAGAATCCGCATCTGATTCAAAGGCTTTCACTTCAGCCACCAACGACTTCTTTGAGCGGCAGTCAGTAGTGTTATGCCAAGGGCTCTTATGGAAGTCGCACCACTTCCCGATATCTTTCTTTGTATTTCCGGTGTCCTTCTTTGCTTGTGTCTTGGAATGGTTGTCCTGATACTATCCATCTTTGCTTTGTCCGTTGTTCAGTGGGTTGGGGCCTCCCTTTCCTAGCTTTTGTTGTGAGGGGTTCCCAGGCCCAAATTGCCGCGTCTTTTGTTTGAGCTTCTGCTCGATTTTGACGGCATATCGGTAGGCCACGCACAAGGATGAGATGTCCAGAAATTCCATTTTGGTCTGGATGTATCTATACAGAGCACCGCGATACTTGAGCACCAGATGTCGCTCTGAATATTTGATACCCAACTTGGTGTGCAAGGTATGGAAGATATTTGTAAAATCTGGCACTGCTTGGTCTCTTTCTTACCACAGTGTGGTCCATTTGGTATACAGGTCGTCATAACTTCCGATAGGGTAGTATTGTTTCTTAATAGCATCCTTGAAGGATTCTCAGGTGGTCGTGACTGAAAATAATGAGTTTTCCTTTATTTCCTTTTGCTCACAAAAAGTTTCCCACCAATCTTTGACATGGGGAACGGTTTTGAGGAGCGCAAAAGTAATTTTTTCTCTATTCGAAAAGTTATGGATAGAAAAATACCATTCTAGTAGATTCAACCACTTATCTACAACATATGCGTCTATATGACCTTCAAATATAGGAATATAAAATTTTATTTGTATCTTGAAGGGGGCAACACCTCTATTCGAAGAAGATGCATCACCAGTTGGTAGTCGCCGAAGGATTTGTGTGAAACTATCCATCATCTCGTTCCTCTGTTGCGTGAGGGATTCCTCAATCAACAGTTTGAAAGGATCTCCTGTCCCATCATATTTCTTTTCTCCTGCCATGGGAGGTCGCTTGGGCATGTGAGATCTTATGTCCTCAAGAGAAATAAGCTCGAGACCCAAATTTTTGTACTCCGACCTCGTTGGGGACATGCATTAAGACGACAAGGAGAAGACCGCTCTGATACCACTTATTAGGATTTTATGAGTAGAAAAAAATGGATACAGATTATTAACAGGTGCTTAACACAAAATAACAGAGATACAGTAAAACTGGTTTTCTATTCAATAACGAAATAAGCTGAAACTATAAAATGCAATGGAAACAAGCTTGATGGAATGGTGGCAGCTTATCTCTGAGAAGAGATGTGAAGACATTGCAAATTCGCAAGAAGAAAGTTACAATGAGGCTCTGAAAACCTTTTTACAATAATAAAGAATTCCAAAAACCCTAGACATCCAAAAACCTAACCCTAGGAGATGAAGCGCCAAAAGTCATGTGGGCCCCGATTGGGTAAGTTAGTACATCAACTTCCCGAGGTCGTAACTTTTGCATACGATCTCCGTTTTAGGCGTGTGATAGCCCGTTCGAAAGGTATCATTGAGGAGATTCATTTTGGGGGCTCAATCATGCCTTTGACTATCATGGAGGAGCTTGATCCTGAAAAACCTTCATTTAGGCCCTCAAAATGGCCCCGGAAGTTAAAACTGTTAAAAATAGTAAATTGACAAAATTGTTAGAAAACTATTTTGATCCAGTTGGAAATGGTGGGTGGCCATCAATATCCATCTAGATCAAAAATGGTGGGGGATCCACTTTGATCCCTGCTGGCTAACACCCCTTTAAAGTCTCATTTATGGCCTCCAAAGAGTGCAGAATGAGAGCTAATTCAAGCGATGGTGGTGGCGACGTTGGCGGTCCCTATGACGATGCCCCTCTGCCTCGATTTCCTCGAGTCCTACCCATCCTGTATAATTGAATCTGCATCAACCAAAATTTTGTCAGGGAGAGTCTAGGGCAATTCACATTTGCGCAACTTAAACTCGAAAACAAGGTTAGGCGTAAGTTTTTTTTATTTGTCTGTAAACAGACGTTACTCTCTTTAGGGGAAGTGGCTAGGTCAGGATCGAAAGCCTCTAAGCTCAATGTCTTCACCTAAGAAAACTACTGACTCTCTTGCATTAATCAACACATTTAACCTATCATTACTATTGTTGTAACAGATTTTGGAAATTGCTCTACTAAGTGTTTTCATCCCAATGTGTTTGAGAATCGCATCAAACTTATTTCCAAATTATCTCTAACTTGCATCAGATTGTTGAAGGCCTTGTAGGGTTTTTTGTATGCGCGCTGGCTTTTTGTGTTGAAAATATCGATGTTCCTCAGATAACAATGATGTTGAACTGAATAAGCCTCCAAATGTATGTGAAATTTTTGAAAGTAAGCAGTACAGAATGCAAAGCAGAATTGCAAGTACCAAACCTAAGTAATTTCATTGAAGACAATATTTAAAAAATGGAGATTTTATCAAACAAGCTATCTGAAGATAAGATCCGAGAAATGAGAGGTGGAAAATTCACTAATTATGCACCTGGCATTCCTTCTCATGCAAGAGCTTTATATATCCGATTCCAAAGTCCTGGAAAGAAGTTGCTCTTTCGTCTTATGCAGCATGGTCGAATGGAGACACATGTCTTCCCATATTAGTTTATTATTTTCCTCGTTGCATGGGAGTATTTCAATGGACAACATGTTGGTCGGATTGTTATTTGTTTGTATGGTAAGGTTGTACCCAATTAGTGGAAAACTTTCGAGCTCTTCGCACAGGGGAGAAAGGTAATGAAACAACTGCAAAATATTTTCATTCGCACAAAAAATCCTGAAAGATCTGGACATCACTTATGACAAGTTCATTCGCACAACAAATCCTTTCCATGAATAAATCGTGAAGAAGTTTTATACAGGAGTTTTTGACAAGGGAAATATCTATCATGCAGAGTATGAGAAACTTTACTATATCAATTGTGAGGAATACAAGGGTGGCTTAAAGAGCCTTCTCATTTTATCGAGCGACGGTTGAATGGGGCAGCCATGTGTCAAATGACAGTCGATAAACAATTACAAACACAGGAATGTAGCGAAGCGGGCATAATGGCAGAGGCATCATTGCCAGTAAAGGATGTACAGGAACAATCAAACCCTCACGGCCGCATGTAAGAGATTTCACGAAGAGGACCCACACAAAGTTTATGTCGAGCTCTATTTCATAAATTCAGTCAAATTAAAGTTTGGATTGACTACTTCTTCTTTCCCGAAACACGAAATCAGGGTTCCAGCTAACACCCAAATGCAGAGGGATTGAGGTTTAGTCTTAAGTATAAACGTCGATCGACAAAGTTCCAGACCCAATTCCGTTTTTGGAAAGTTAACCGGAAAAAGAATGAGCTTCTCCCCTTTCAATCCGAAAGTCTGAAAGCCAAAATCACGATTCCAATCATTGCACCTGACGGGTAGGGTTTCGTTTGTTAATTTTCGCACATGGACTTTGGCTGGCATCAAATTGCAGAGCCTATAATGGAACTGGAAAGACTCATGCCTTTGGAATCCTAATCCTGGACAAAATCATTCAACCATTAAAATGAGCATGGGTCATATCCCTTGGCACTCGTTTTGGCTCCAACACAAGAACTTGCAAAAAAGGTTGATAAAGAATCTTCTCCAGGCTGTTATGGGGGTTTACCTATAATGAGCCAAATCAATGTTCTTGGAAAAGGTTTAGATATTGTTGTCAGAACACCTGGTCGCATTATTGATATGAGCAATCGAGGTGCACTAGTTATGTCAAAAGTACAGTTTATTGTTTTGGATGAGGCTGACCAGATACTAAAGGTGAGCTTTGATGAAGACGTTGCCGAAAAAACGTCAGAGTATGTTTTTTCTGCTACAATGCCTGTCTAGGTGTAGAGGCTTTCCAGGAAATATTTTAATGTATCATTTTAAATCAAACAAAGTGAGATGTTGATAGTCTGTCAATGGCACTGGGTCGGGTCCTTTCCTGTGAATTTTTGCATGGTGATATTTCACTGAATCAGCGAGAGAAGACTCTTGCTGGATTTCGCAAAGGGACGCTTTAACGCGTTGATTGCTACTGATGTAGCTGTCCGTGGTCTTGATATTCCTAATATTGATCTGGTTATTCTTTATGAACTCCCGACAACTTCAGAGATTTTTGCGCATGGAGGTGAATCAAATGCATACACTGTTATAAACAGTTCGGAAATTAGGATTTTGTTTGTGCTTTTAAATTAGTTCGGATTACTGTTATGATTAGTTAAAGACGGTTGAAGTTAGTTCATTTTCAGTTAGGTATCTTATGACGTGAATTCAACCTCCTTGAGAGAAGGAATTTATATAAAGGTTCATCCATTGTAATAACGAGGGGGGCCGGGGGGAAACCTCTTTTGGAGAGAGCTCCTTTTGAACGCAGAGTTATTTTGAAAGCCCGGAATGGAGTAATACATAAGAGACATGTTCACTTGATATTGTGAGATTCATCACGGTCAATTCTTTCAGTATGTTCTCTTTTTTTCATTGTGATATTATCTATTTGTTCCTTTATCGACTGAGTTAAAATCTGTTTGGAATTCAATTTACATGCTCCTTACACACAGCTGATAGGTGTTCTGTTTCGATGAGGACTAGTCAGAATTCACTCAAGATAAGTGCTTTGTATCTAGTTATTAGCCTTCAATCTTTTTCCTCTAAAGTTGTAGTGAAAATTCATCCTTGATAGATGTTTTCACTGTGATGGTCTTTTCCTTTTCTTTTTCTGCTACTTTATCATGATTATCGATTACTGAAAGATAGATTTACTTTGCCTCATTTTCTGCAAGTAATATGATCACTGCCATTATCTCTTTTCTTTGGCTTTCACTTGACTCCATCGCCCAATAGGTCTTTTTAAACCTGTGCAACCCACAACCTTATAAAAAATCTTCTCTGATAAGAAATATGGCCTTCTTACTGTGATTACTGAATATTCCTGAGTAAAGAGCCCTTGGTTGTTGAGAGAACTCTCTTTGAGTGTATTAGGTCAGAAGTACACTCTAAATCAATTTTCAGGAATTGGCTTGCTGTAACCCAAGTCAAGCTCCAAACAACAAATAATTTTTTCTTTTAAAAATGTGCTAAGGCTTGGCTCTATTACAGCCTAGAGTCAACTCTTGCGACAACATTTTTTTGCGCCATTGTCGGGGATGGAGGATGAAGTTATCTTCCCTGGGATATGACAAAGGTTCAGATCTATTTCCTATTGGTGAACACGAGATATATGTTTGGTTGGCTGTGATTGTTCACCTAGCGACTCCTTGGTTCGTAGACTCTACATATTCTTGTTGGCGACTCCACTAATCTCAAATGTCGAATTCCTATGCTGCTCGGATCGTTGCAAGACGCTAAGTGACGAGGTTCAGAGTTTTTGCAGGTCACTTTATTGATGCAAGCACATGGTCTACTGTTCTTGGCACTTTACGGGAAAGTACCATCCCTAGATGGAGCCTATGTTGTAACAGATTTTGGAAATTTCTCTACTCAATGTTTTCATCCCAATGTGTTTGAGAATCGCATCAAACTTATTTCCAAATTATCTCTAACTTGCATCGGATTGTTGAAGGCCTTGTAGGGTTTTTTGTATACGCGTTGGTTTTTTGTGTTGAAAATATCGACGTTCCTCAGATAACAATGATGTTGAATTGAATAAGCCTCCAAACGTATGTGAAATTTTTGAAATTAAGCAGTACAGAATGCAAAGCACAATTGCAAGTACCAAACCTAAGTAATTTCATTGAAGACAATATTTCAGAAATGGAGATTTTATCAAACAAGCTATCTGAAGATGAGATCCGAGAAATGCGAGGTGGAAAATTCACTAATTATGCACCTGACATTCCTTCTCATGTAAGAGCTTTATATATCCGATTCCAAAGTCCTAGAAAGAAGTTGTTCTTCCGTCTTATGCAGCATGGTTGAATGGAGACACATGTCTTCCCATATTAGTTTATTATTTTCCTCGTTGCATGGGAGTATTTCAATGGATGACGTGTTGGTTGGATTGTTATTTGTTTGTATGGTAAGGTCATACCCAATTAGTGGAAAACTTTTGAGCTCTTCGCACAGGGGAGAAAGGTAGAGAAACAACTGCAAAATATTTGCATTATAAAGACTCCTTTCCATCATATCATACATGGTTTCATGATTCAAACTAGAGATATAGTATTTGGAGATGGTAGCGGTAGTGAGTCAATTTATGGAGGCAATTTTCCTGATGAAAATTTCAATCTGAAGCATTCCAATGCAGGTGTGGTTTCCATGCGAAATTCAGGGCCTGATTCTAACGGATCTCAATTTTTTATCACAACTGTGAAAGCATGCCGGTTGGATGGTCAACACGTTGCGTTTGGAAAAGTTATACAAAGAAATAAAAATGCAACCGATATCATGGCCCACTCCCGGATATTATAGGGAAAAAAGGTAGTTTTCATAACATGAACAAATGAGCATAGAGAGAAAATTTCCATAGTTGTTGCTACTTAAGGTCAAAACTTGAAATACCACTACAATCAAAATCCATGTGATTACCGAGCATTGTGGAAATATCTGGACATCACTTATGACAAGTTCATTCGCACAACAAATCCTTTCCATGAAGAAATCGTGAAGAAGTTTTATTCAAGATTTTTTGACAAGGGGAAATATCTATCATGCAGAGTATGAGAAACTTTAAATATCTATCATGCAGAGTATGAGAAACTTTACTATATCAATTGTGAGGAATACAAGGGTGGCTTAAAGAGCCTTCTCATTTTATCGGGCGACGGTTGAATGGGGCAGCCCTGTGTCAAATGACAGTCGATAAACAATTACAAACATAGGAATGTAGCGAAGCGGGCATAATGGTAGAGGCATCATTGCCAGTCAAGGACGTACAGGAACAATCTAACCCTCACGGCCGCATGCAAGAGATTTCATGAAGAGGATCCACAGAAAGTTTATGCCGAGCTCTATTTCGGAAATTCGGCCGAATTAAAGTTTGGATTGACTACTTCTTCTTTCCTGAAACCCGAAATCAGGGTTCCAGCTAACACCCAAACGCAGAGGGATTGAGGTTCCGTCTTAAGTATAAAACGTCGATCGGAAAAGTTCCAAACCCAATTCCATTTTTGGAAAGTTAACCGGCAAAAGAATGAGCTTCTCCCCTTTCACTCCGATAGTCTGAAAGCCGAAATCATTATTCCAATCATTGCGCCTGACGGGTAGGGTTTCATTTGTTAATTTTCACACACAGACTTTGGTTGGCATCAAATCGCAGAGCCTATAATGGAACTGGAAAGACTCATGCCTTTGGAATCCTAATCCTGGACAAAATCATTCAACCATTAAAATGAGCATGGGTCATATGCCTTGGCACTCGTTTTGTCTCCAACACGAGAACTTGCAAAATAGGTTGATAAAGAATCTTCTCCAGGTTGTTATGGGGGTTTACCTATAATGAGCCAAATCAATGTTCTTGGAAAAGGTTTAGATATTGTTGTCGGAACACCTGGTCGCATTATTGATATGAGCAATCGAGGTGCACTAGTTTTTTCAAAAGTACAGTTTATTGTTTTGGATGAGGCTGACCAGATACTAAAGGTGAGCTTTGATGAAGACGTTGCCGAAAAAACGTCAGAGTATGTTTTTTCTTCTACAATGCTTGTCTGGGTGCAGAGGCTTTCCAGAAAATATTTAAATGTATCATTTTAAATCAAACAAAGTGAGATGTTGATAGTCTGTCAATGGCACTGGGTTGGGTCCTTTCCTGTGAATTTTTGCATGGTGATATTTCACTGAATCAATGAGAGAAGACTCTTGTTGGCTTTCACGAAGGGACGCTTTAACGCGCTGATTGCTACTGATGTAGCTGTCTGTGGTCTTGATATTCCTAATATTGATCTGGTTATTCTTTATGAACTCCCGACAAATTCAGAGATTTTTGCACATGGAGGCGAATCAAATGCATACACTGTTATAAACAGTTCGGAAATTAGGATTTTGTTTGTGCTTTTAAATTAGTTCGGATTACTGTTATGATTAGTTAAAGATGGTTGAAGTTATTTCATTTTTAGTTAGGTATCCTATGATGTGAATTCAACCTCCTTGAGAGAAGGAATTTATATAAAGGTTCATCCATTGTAATAACGAGGGGGCCCGAGGGAAACCTCTTTTGGAGAGAGCTCCTTTTGAATGCAGAGTTATTTTGAAAGCCCAGAATGGAGTAATACAGAAGAGACATGTTCATTTGATATTGTGAGATTCATCACAGTCAATTCTTTCAGTATGTTCTCTTTTTGTCATTGTCATATTATCTATCTGTTCCTTTATCGACTGAGTTAAAATATGTTTGGAATTCAATTTACATGCTTCAATTTAAATCTGTTCTGTTTCAATGATGACTAGTCAGAATTCACTCAAGATAAGTGCTCTGTATCTAGTTATTAGCCTTCAGTCTTTTTCCTCTAAAGTTGTAGTGAAAATTCATCCTTGATAGATGCTTTCACTGTGATGGTCTTTTCCTTTTCTTTTTCTGCTACTTTATCATGATTATCGATTACTGAAAGATAGATTTACTCTGCCTCATTTTCTGCAAGTAATATGATCACTGCCATTATCTCTTTTCTTTGGCTTTCACTTGACTCCATCGCCCAATAGGTCTTTTTAAACCTGTGCAACCCCCAACCTTATAAAAAATATTCTCTGATAAGAAATCTATCCTTCTTACTGTGATTACTGAATATTCCTGAGTAAAGAGCCCTTGGCTGTTGAGAGAACTCTCTTTGAGTGTATTAGGTCAGAAGTACACTCTAAATCAATTTTCAGGAATTGTCTTGCTGCAACCCAAGTCAAGCTCCAAACAACAAATAAATTTTTCTTTTAAAAATGTGCTAAGGCTTGGCTCTATTACAGCCTAAAGTCAACTCTTGCGACAACAACTATCATGGCGTAGTGGTATATGGTCTTTGGTGAAATCTCTATACTCGGTGGATACATCGCCGGTTCAAAACTCGTCTGCTCCAACAGAACTTTAATCTATCCAAAAATAAATTGTATTAGTATCATAATGTTATGTTAATTATGAAATATTATTAAATATGTTAATGTTAATTACACATTTAATTAATTAATCATTCAAATCCCTAGTTATTTAATTTTTCAATGATTAATTAATTACTTATTAATTAATTAGTAATTAATTAATTTAATTAAACTAATTAATTAATTATTATTATCAATGCTTTGAAATAAAATTAAAAAATTGAAATCAATTATTTACGTTTTAAATAATTAAAACCCAAAGGGTTAAAATAAAATTAAAGTAATTAAAATAAAAATAAAAAAAATAATAATAAAAAAAATAATAAAAAAAATAAAAAATAATAATAATTTAAAATAAAATAAAAATCAAGCAACGATGGATCCTCGCATGAGGTCCACTTGCCCCCTCCCTCTTTTCCAGCCTGTTTAAACATACAATAAAATATAAATAAAGAAAACAACTACTCAAACCCTAACAAACCCTAATCACAAACTTACCCCTGCGTTTTCTAACTCCAACACATGAGGTTTTCCCTATTCTTGACGCTCCGCCCATGGTATTTCTCTCATGGCTTCTCCTTGCTAGGTGTTTTATGGCTCATGGCTTGGGTGTTGGTGGCGGTGGTTTCCATTGCCATCGCTTCAGCGTAGCATCATACCTACCCAAAGGTTGTAGATGCAAACAGAAACGGGGCGAGCAAGGGTTTAGCTGACGACGAGATTTTGATGGCTCGGCTCTTATCATGTAGTTTGAATTTGGATAATAAGAGAAAGGGCTCGGCTTGTAGACTTGGATATTGGGCGACGCGTAGAGCACTCCACCCTTCTCCTATGGCTTTGCGCTTTGGTGCAAGGTTTTAATTTGTGCATGGTGTAAGCAATAGCGCCCTCGTGGGCTCCTCCTCCATGTGACTCGGTTTGGTGCTTTTTGAAAGTGTTGAGTTCAAAGGACAGCTCTCAGGTTCGATTATGGTAGGCAGTGGTCATGCGCCTGGGCTCCAGCGCATAGCCTCCCATCGGAGGTCCCAAGTTCGAATCCTTCGAACTCCAAAAATTTTGCTGGCGGCTTGTGCCCAGCCTTTTCAAAGACTCTGCTCGGTGGGAGGTCTTGAGCGCTGATTCGACGTTGGAAAAAAAAAGTGACCTATGGAGCACTATACACCCCCATGGGCTCCTCCCTTGTGGTTTGGTCTGATGCTCGGTGCTTGGTGCTGGTGTGTAGTGCACCTGTGGACGCGTTGTGCACACTATGCTCCCTTGCTAGCTTGGCGCTTGGCTTTGGTGCTGGGATTTGATTTGATATTGTGGTACTAGCTGAGATACTAACTTGTGTTGTGCATTGGTGTAGGTGCTTGCCCTCAGTGTTGGTCTCGAATTTGGAGATTGACCCACAAGCCCAATAATTTTGCTTTTTTTTTTTTTTGTATGCTTTAGATATGGGTAATTGTTTTTTCAAGTATACAAAAATATACGTAGATTCTGGCTAGCTCAGTTGCCTCATAATCAGAGTTACAAAATCTGATTGTATCTGATAATAGTTCCGATAGGGCCCTTGCTTTACCAAAAGTGGATCTTCCCATCCCATATTAGCTATACTACGCCTTACTTTGTTTTGGTATAATAGAGGTTTGAGATTTGCATAAATCCAACTCAACCCTGGATCCAGAGCTAATAGATCTGGGTTATTATATATATGTTGTCATTATTTAGCCTTACACACTTTAATAAAGCACGGGACCTCGCCTTTCTTGGGGTATAGATCTCCCTCGAGCACCTAGCTTCTCTTGGTATAAAAATATCCAGGCCTCTGAAATAGCTGCCTGCATATATCTATATCTCTCTATAGTGACTGGTATAAGCCATACAACTATAAGATGACCAAACATAGACTGATAGTACCAATATAAAATTGTATGGGAAAGAAAAATATATATATTTTTTTATATGTTTACATAAAATGTTTATTTATAAATCTATTTTAGAAATTTCTGGGCAGAATATATGTATATAAATATATTCGTTTACATAGGTTTGTTTATTTGAAGCAAGTGTTAAAATTTATTTAACACTTCAATAAGTATATTATTATACCATTTACATTTTCAATGTGCATATTATTTATATATAGATCTGTG
>SNQJ01S0016311.1:90092-101912 GCA_010110895.2 Picea sitchensis | reverse complement strand
GAAGATGCATATAAACTGTTGCAAGAAGCTCATGGTTCTTCAAGCTCTGTCATTTATGTAGGAGGTCATTTATTTGCAAAAACCACTGCTTTCAAGATTATTAGAAAAGGTTACTATTGGCTTTCAATCTTTCATGACTCTTATGTTTTTTCGAGATCTTGTGACAAGTGCCAAAAATTTGTCAGGAAAGAACGCCTTTCAACCATGCCTTTATAACCTATCCTACCATATTTTCCATCTTCAAAGTGGGGATTAGATTTTATTGGTCATATTAATCCTCCTTATTCAGCTGGAAAAGTTTTTATTTTGACAACCACAGACTATTTTACAAAATGGGTTGAATTTGTCCCACTCAAGCATTCCACAGATGATCAGGGAATTTCTTTCCTTGAAAATAATATTTTTTCCAGATTTGGTCTTCCATTGAAAATTATTACAGACAATGGTCACGCTTTCATTTCTTCTAAGCTGACTCAATTTCTAGCCAAGTTGGGGGTTAAACATTTCACCTCATCCTCCTATTATCCCCAAGGAAACGGACATGTCAATTCTACCAACAAAAATCTGGTAAGAATTGTCAAAAGGTTCATCGAAGATAAGCCTCGCCAGTGGCACACTCTCCTCACTTACGCCCTATGGGAAGATCGAACCACCGCCAAGGTAAGCACGAGTTGTACTCCTTTCCATCTTGTTTATGGTCAAGAAGCCCTCTTGCCAACTGAGATGGAGATTTCTTCCTTAAGGTTGATGCTACAGATCGAAGAATTAAATTCTTCAAATGTTTCACATAGGATAAATGCACTACTAGCTTTGGAAGAACAAAGGATGTTTGATTTGGGTAATATTAAAATGAGACATCAAACTTTTAAGAATCACTTCAACAAGAGTGTCAAGAGGGTGAAGTTTAAGGTTAATGAAAAGGTTTTGCTATGGGATTCATCTCACGCTGATAGGGGAAGACATTCAAAATTTCAGAAATTATGGCTGGGTCCTTTTAAGATCGCTTTTGTCTTAGGTACAAATTCTTACATTCTAAAGGATTTACAAGAGCGATTGTTTTCCTACAGCACTAATGGTTCTCACTTAAAGCATTACGTGGAACCAACTTGAAAATCTCTAACGTTGTTCGGATTTTCTGTATTTTAGTAGTCTAGCTATGTTTTCAGTTTTCGCTATTTTTCTTTTTCTGCTTACAGTAGTTGATTTATGTTCTCTGTTTTAAGCACTTCCTACCGCTTTATCATTTCTGTCATTTTATTTTTTCTATTTTAATTTGCTGCAATTTTATTCTGATAGAATTGTTATTTTCTTTGTCTTTTTTTTTATTGATTTTGGTCAAAGAATAAGATGTTGGGTCAATTATGCCACAGTGACACTCTTGCAAAGCATTGTTAGTCAATAACAATCAAGCTTACACAATTGTTGCGATGTTTCCTCTGAAGCATACTTGAATTTGCTATCTGCTTTCATTGTTGTTTTATAAATAGAACTAGTTATCTCCCGCTTCTTCTTACCATTTCTTCATCGATTGAGATTTTTTTTTGAGAAAGTCTAAAGATTTTCTCCTTGAAGTTAAGAGCAGATTTTGGTTAAATGATTATGCATACAGTGGTAAAAACCCCTCATACTTAAAACATTTCATGAGTTATTCCCAAATTCCCGGTCACTTTTCCATTAAATCTGCTCACTTCCCCCTCTTGCATAATCTTCCTGGTTATATCTCCTTGATCTGTTGATTTTGGTCTGCGAAACCATGAGTTTTGAGTACTAAATCTGTTGAAAACAAATTTCCCTGTGGATTCGCTAGTTTGTTGACGATTAAAATCGCGACGAAGTTTAGCCCGCAAAGTATTGCTAAAGCCTATTATTATAAGCCAACGTATAAATAATACTAGTAGGTGGGACCCCCTTGTAGATTGGAGATCAAGTCTGGCTCTCATTTAATGGTTGTGTTGTTGTTCAACATTGAATACATGGTTGATGAGATCTTGTTTTTATTGGTTATGGATCGGTCTTACGATGTGTTGATTCTATGTGCGACAAGTAAATGATGAATAAGGCATGCTATGTTCTATGCTCTAATTTCATGTTATTACGACCTATGTTATTCATTGATACCATTATTATCTGTTCTTGGGACACCTGCACAACAGACATGTTAGTAACAATACTTTAAAAAAAGTTGGAAAATGGAAAAAACAATATAACAAATGAAAAGGAAAAGGGATCTAACTATGCAAATATACTACACTACATGCATGAATCATTAAAATGATTATGGTTAAATCCTAGCTAGCAAGTTAATGGTTATGCAATTTGATTGAGTTATATGGTTAATATGCATATGGTATATTTTGGAAGGATAGGATGTGGGTGGCGCATTTGACAAAGCGATAGGTGCTAATGGTTATGCGATTTGATTAAGTCATATGTAATGGTGATTATGTTATGGCATACGTTTGGTATGGGCCGCACTATTGGTTTTAATGGGTGATGGTTTCTATTGGTTTTAATGGGTGATGGTTTCGATACATGGTTTGATTAATTGTGTTAATGGAAAACTTGTTGGCATGTACTAAGGAATTAATGGACTGTGAATGGAGGCGACGTGCATTTACTGCATGCCACCCCTACTCCTTCGCTCACTGCCACCCTGATCAGACTATTGTTCAACTTTTTTGCTATGGTTATGCTCTGACTTCCTAGCAGAGAGGAACCACTTGACCAACTCGCGTTTTAAGGTGTTTTGATTACAAGTATGTCTTTTTTTACCATCCATGAGTCTGCTCTGGTTATGAAATGGATATTGGCTCGGATGTATTGGTTTGTGCTTTCCTTGAGTATGGCAACTGTGTGAAATTGTGATTTTTCTGGAATGAATTGTTAGTGGCTTTCTATGTGATAATGTCTGAAGTTACAATGTATTGGGTCATTCTGAGTATCAGTAGCCATAAAGGCTCTCTGTCATCCTTTCCGGTTTAGTGGAGGGTTCCATTTGGTCTAGACTAGACGACTACCTTCACGCATTGTATCACCATACCCAGTCTTGGCTCTCATAGGATTTCAATGAGTTTGAAACGCCCTATGTCACTGTGCATTATTCACTTGGGTATTAAGGTTACTTCATGCTTCCAATAGTCGCACACTGGGTTATATTTCTTTTTATCGGCTTTATCTTCACCACAATGTTGTAGTTGGTTGACTGGTGGAGCCACGATGGTTATACCCCGCATGTGCTAAGTATCGTTACAAGGCTCAAATGGAGCTTTGCTCCTCTGTTCATGGCTTCTCCTGTCCCAAGATTTGTCACCCTGTCCACGAAGTGAATTGTGGTTTTATCTATCTGTACATCGTTGGTCTCGGAGGGTTTCACCATCAAGAAAAATCGACTCTAGCTTCCCTGTGTTAATCCACAGAGCAAACCCTTTCTCCCTTGAGTCCATGTGTTGATAGAGGGGACCGTTATGGCATGTCGGGTGTACTGTTGGACTAGTGGTCTGTTGTCGATGGAATGAATCACTGACTCGCCCATTGATTATGTGACAGTGGTGTTGGTTTTGTTTTCTAGTCACTACAATGGCTATTATAATTGGATGGATAAGCTCAACATGGTTAATTAGAATGAGTTGTTAAATCAAATACATAGTTGTTGCCTCCTTGTGTTTATTGAATGGATAACCCGACACTATTTAAATTGATTAATGCACAATGATGCTTCGCGCTTGATGCATTTGTATGAGTGGCTTTCCTATAGCACGAGTCAATGATTACTGTAACTATGTGTTTTTAATGGCCTAATGATCATTGCAATCGGGGTGTTTATGATAGTTCCATTCACTATAATAAGTATGGTTATTCGATTACATCGTCAAGGATGAGCCCGGGTTTTACACAGTATGGTTTTGATTGCAGTTTGATTGATTTGAACATTTATGTATGTTGTCTCCTTATGTTGGATTGATAGCTCGACACGATAGGTTGAGTTAATGATACTGTGATTGTGTGTTTTAAAATTTTCAAGAGGGAATGTTGCATTGTGGTAACTATGGCATAGTTATCCACTGTGTTGTTATCAATATTAATTGATTGCGCCATTGGAGGATAGAAGGAGAATCATACTAAGGTTTTTTCTTTGAGTTTATGCTGAGATAGTTTAGTTTTCATTAATTACTTAATTTATCACAAGCCTAATTCTTTTTATGATAGCAAGGTCTTATTGTAGAAAACAAGATTCGGGGCTGAATTACAACATTCAAACACTTGTTTTTCAGAGGTGTTGTTCTATCTTTGATAGTCTGTGTAGACTTGTCTGTTTGTGAATTAGTTTTCATGACTGACAAAGGCTATTGTGCATAGTCGAGTGGGCAACAATCTATGGCAAGTTGATCCAACTTTTAGAGTTCAGTTTTTTATTTTCTGTCGGAGGTCCTTTTGTATGTTCGATCGGGGGTGTCTAAGTTTAACTTTGGCCCTAAATTTCTACATGAAATTTTGTAAAAGAATGACTCTTTGGTGAATTGGAATGAAATAAAAAATTTATTTATGTCTCATCTATCTTGATTATCATCTTGGTGTCTTTACTTCTGTCTTTACATTTATTTCAGCAACTATTATACTCGAAAAATTACATAAAAAATATATTTCTAGCAAGTTTTTTATTGATAAAAGACTAGCCTAAGCGTTGGTAATTAATACTTGTGAGTTAGGATGTTATTTTTGTTGGCTATAAACATAGGGTGATATTCTTGTCTATTTTGCTTTAGCCAAGTAGAATCTGAAAATGCTTGAGTCAGATCATTTCATATCTTTTCCTCAACAAACTGTCATCTGTACTTCCAAAAATAATATCAACAACATAAAATTCAATTAGTAAAATACTATCTTGAGTTACCTTGATGTAGAGGTTGTTGTTTGCACTTCCTTTTCTGAGCAGACGCGGACGCACGCACACAACATCGACTGCATCATCATTGATCAGACCATCAACTACATGAACATCATTAATCTATAGTGTCAAACCTCTTAATGGAAGATAAATCATTACATTCACTGTGTTGACCATAACCTCAAAATTGACCACTTATCATTTTATTTTTTAAAATTCTTTATTAACTCCCACAAATAACTACAAGAAATAGTTTACACTATGAATATTTAAATCACGTCATTATGTTTGAACCAATGAAAATGATAATACATAAAATTGGAAAATTACAAAAATAATTTTGTTTTCAAAAAAAAATTGAATTAATACAATTTTTTCTAGAAACTTTGGAAAACACATAGCAAAATGCATCAAGTAATATATCAAAATTAAGTAAGTAATAAGAAGTCAACTATCCTAAATTTCAAGGTGAAAGCTATAGTGCCTAAGGCAGGGACTAATAATCCAAAAATTAACCTCTTCAATGTTCATTGATATGCATTGTTATATTGATAGATGCTTTGAATTTTACCTGTATTTCTAAAATTGCATTGATGTTTATGCTTTAGCTTATTTTGTAAAAGAAAAAAAATCAGTTGAGAGTTTCAAGCTTTTAATAACGCTCTAAGTTTTGGTCTTTCTGTGGTGATATTTTCCAGGAAGATTTGTTAAAAATTTGTAGGGAGATTTGAGCGAAATTTGGTGAAAAATTGTTAAATCCGCAGATTTGAGTGATTATTTCTATATAATCCAAGTATAAACTAAACTGTAGAAATATAGTTTGTTTCATAAATCTCTTATATTTTGTATTGAGTAGATTTAAACTATACTGTAGGAATATAATTTGTTTCATTTCCAAATTTTGGTGCTTCCCCACTAGTTGCCTCAAGCTGTCAAAGAATTTTTTTTAATTCTACAATTCATATCACGATAAATTGGCACAGATGGCAGGGAAGGTACTAGCCAGCCTTAGAATTTCACTTTAATACGTATCACGATAAATTGGCACGGATGGCAGGGAAGGTATTAGCCAGCCTTAGAATTTCACTTTAATACATTTGCCAGGTCCACTTAAATCCAACGTGTTGAAAATGGTGTTGGCTAAATTTTCTATCTTTTGGGTTTTTTGGCCGATGTAAATCTGGACAAAATCGTTATTTTCTGTTGTTTAAATTGCATTTTTTGATGCATAAATGAATTCAGCGTGCTGAAAAACTCTTGAGGCACTTGGATTATACAAACTTAGCCACTCAAATCTGAACCATTCCTCACCGGATTTTGGACAAAATCAAACTAAAAAAGTCACCGTAAAACTCCCAAAAAATAGAACGTTTAGACTACTTTGTCGAAAATTAATGGCTCACTGATTCCCTGGTTTTCCACACGTACTTTCATTAATGGAGTGCTTAATGACATACATTCAAAGATGAATTGTGATTTTTTTCCACCAAAATCTCATAAATTAAGTACTTTGGAAGTTGGATGGAAATTTCCAGTTTCAGTGGTCCACTCAGCACCTGCATTTACTTACAACAAAATACAATACTCCATGCTACCTATATTACACAGTTGGCCTGCAAAAACTATCATGCTTGCCATCATGCTGGCCAGCAATATACAACCTGCTATGCAACATTGAATGCTGCTGCAGGTGGTATATACACAATCAGATCACCTTCTATTATTGGACTGTCAAAACTATTATATTTGTCATTATGGCTAACAATATACAGCCTGTAATGCAGTATTGAATGCTGCAATAGGTAGTATATACACAGTAGAATCACCTTAATATATAGGCTGAAATATATCTAACTATGTATATACAACCTACCACATCATTCAATGCTGTGGTAGCAGGCTGCATATTGCTCCATCATGCTTGGCTTTTACTTTAAAGAGACGAAAGCCGAATGCACAAGGAAGTATCCAAACCCACCAATATGCACTACAGGTAAATACCTGTAGACCAAATCCCAGTCGTCATTTCCAGTTATATATATTGGTGTCAAATAAAAAACAAATTGGTTGGAGATCCACTGGTGAAGTCGAGTATTGAGATCGAGAAAAGCAAAATTCGAGCGTTTGCGGTTTGGGCAATTCGGTGTGCTGCAGAAAACTCGTGAACATGCTTAATCCTCGCTCTGGTCTGGTTGGGATTTCGGATTTTAATTCCTTCATGGCTCTTGTCCTCTTACAGGTGAAACCTTCAGTGGGCATTCATATCTTGCAATTAACATGTACAATTCATTAAAAATATAGGCCGGCGTGCGTATAATAACACTGTAAACTTCCTTACATCCCAAAACAATTATGATTGATGGGCTGGCAGGGGAATCGGGATTCGGGATCAACGACTGAAGTATACACAATGTGTATACGTCGTGGCACTATACCCTAAGACCTACGCAGTCCGAGTTAATAAAAACTTGGAACATGGTTTGGTAATAATTCTGACTAAGACATTGCGAAAAAAATTGGCATTGGTTAAATGTTATTGGCGGGAATCTGGTGATGTAAATTTGGACAAAATTTCTACTGATTGTTATTTAAATTGTTTTTTTGAATATATAAATGGATTCAACCTGTTGAAAATTTTTTGGGGCATTTGGATTATATAAATTTAGCTACTTAAATCTGTAGATCCAATCATTCATCACTTGGGGTAAAATTTTTGGAGCAAAATCAAACAGAAAAAATGACTAAAAAACCTAAAAAAAAACACTGGAATTATACAAACTTAGCCACTCAAAATTAGATATGCTATTAGGACTAAGCAAGAGAACACTTTCATTGCCCGTAAACGAGGGCGTTCAATGACGAAAAATGCTTTTGACATGACGTTTCTGACAAGACGGCTGATCCGCAATCAACGCGTTTGTATTACATGAACGCACCTTGATTTTCAAAAGTCGTTCTTGCTTCATTACTCCAACCCCATAGATTCTTAATCAACCAACCTCATACTCTCCCCATGAGGAGTAAGCTAGCTCGAGCAATTTTTTCTTTCAAGTTTCGTTTTTCAGACAAAAAAAAAAAAAGATTTGAATCTGGTCAAACTTTTAGGGGTAATCTAGTTTAACATAGATCAATGTTCTACTCATTTCAGAACCTTACTTCAGGGATTATAAACCAACCCAAATGCTTAGAAAATCAATAAAATTTAAATTAAACAAAAATTTAAAAACAAACTACTGAAAAATTAACTCTAAAAGAAGATTATTCCCAAGTTAACCCACTTCACAACAACCCCATAGATTCCTAATCTCCCCCTTGGTATCTTAGCGATTAGATTTTTGCGAAAACAATATTGGTTCCATTATAGAAATCTTGCCCCTCAATGTTCCATAGGCTTTGAAAACATTGATACCACGTAGATGTTTTGCACATGACATTGATTTACATACCCAATATGAAATACTTAGTATTCCATAGGCTTTGAAAACATTGATGCCATGTAGATGTTTTGCACATGACATTGATTTAGATACCCAAATATGAAATACTTAGTTTATTTTGTGATAAGGATGGTGTACAAGTCACTCATGCAAAGGTCATGACATTCAACATGTTTAAGGAAGCTTCCAAAGTGAATATGATGTGTAAATCGTTGTTGTATATAGAAGTAGCATTTGACTTTGTATGTGTTATCTAGTTTTTTAAGTTCCTAAAGTTTAAGTAAAATTATATATTAAAGAATAATGTTTTTAAAATTTTGAAATGTATTATTATATATTAAAGATTAATGTTTTTAAAATTTTGAAATTTATTGAATATTGTTTTTAATAGTAGAAAGTGGTGATTGTTTTATTTTGAGTTATTGTTGTCAATATGAAAATTTAAAAATAATAAATAAATAAATAAAAGTCTATAATGTTAACATTTGGTTTGCTTTTGGAAATGATGAGGGGAATGTATATGACCTTTTTGGAATATGAACATTAATGCACTATATGAATATCGAGGGCATCCATCCTCCATAGTAAGTATCCATAGTATGTAGAGTGTTTTTATGTAAGTGGTTTTTTTTCCTCTACGTAGTAGTAAGTAGAGCATGTCTATGTAAGTGGTTGTTTTGAGTGGGTTTATGTAAGTGGGTGTAGGAGGTTGTTGGATGAAAATTAGAGTAGCTCTTAAATTGGTGTATGGTTGAGATGTGCTTTCAACTAGTTATGATTGTGATAAGATAGTATTTTTATTTTAAGACAAAGCTTGATGTATACATATGTAACATTGTTTGATATAATAGATCACTCAACACAATTTTGGTGTTTACTCTTCTATTTCTCTAGATGGTATCAAAACTGATATGGACTTGCGTGTTTGTATGTTGTCAAACATGATTTTTCCTCGTGCTATAGTGTGTTTGCAGTGTTGCTAATCATTAAAAAAAATATTGTGTTCCTACTTATTGAAGAAGTGCATGTGTTGCTTCATGAGAAATTGTCATGAGATTCAAACTCAACTATATGAGATTGGGTACATGATCGATGTGTGCTGGTCATAGTGGAGGACACATCATTTGTAGGACTGTTATGTATAGCCATGTAAAGGTTAATCTCTACATGGAACTACGTGATTGTAATCATGTGAAGGGCCAATTGAGCAACCATTACAGAGAATGATGACATGAATGCATTGATTTATAGCTTCTTCGCTGAAAATACATGTTTGTATTGCGGCAATAGAATCTGACCTGTCTACCTAGATTGCTCACGGTGGATCAATTTGTTGTGTAAGGTTCTCGCGGAAGTACATGCATAGATATGCAAGTTGATGTAGCAAACACTATGTGGAATATCGCTCTGGTGTTTTGAAGTATCTGCAATTTGTAGCAGTTGAGAAGGAATGAAGAGAGGTTGGCACTTTCTTGCAATGAGATGATTGAGGAAACAAAGATGAGTGTGTCATTTGAGGAGCAACCTAGTACTAATAGAGTGCACGAGTCAAATCTGAATATGATGTTCAAAATGTTGCATTTACCAATAACATTTAGATTAGCTAATGGCAGCAATGTCTATTGGATAACATTAGATTTCTTTATTACCCATGTTGAGAAATCTAAGTCTGCATCCGTTTGTCCTTGAAAGTCTAAACTTCTTGTGTTCGACCTCCAAGCTCTTCCTATCTTGAGATGGAGAACCTCATTGAATCCTAGTACTTGTGAGCTTGCCTTTATGGAAGACTGAAGTGGTGAAGGCCCAGCGGGAGGGAATTGGTTTCTCGATTCCGATATGTGTCGTTACAAAAGTTTGTCACCTATGTACTTATGTTGATTACATTAATAGAAGTACTATTTTCTCGTCCAATTATATGTCACAAATATTTACATTACTTTCCATGGGCATATTTGTTATACATTTTAATGGATTATGCTAGTTTATATGCTAACTTTCTATATAATTTCTATATGATTGTATATCTTGATTGTTGAGGACAAGTTGCAGGCATTAATATTTCATTCATGAGCTCAGTTGAGGTCTTCTTCAGACAGCTAAATGAGGTAGGCTCTTATCCTTCTCTTGTTAGCATTTCTATTTATCTAGCATACTTGAGCTTAGAGTTGATTTGTGGGTGTCCTTCCGTTATGGTTTACCCCTTTCCATAGATATTTTCCTTGTAACAATCATATTCTCAATCCACTGCCCGATCAAGATGTTGCACCTACTCTTGAGTCAATACAAACTTTATGGACCTTGCAAAATTTCTCTCTAGGGAGAGTTTCTAGTTCCTTCTTGTTGTAAGCCTCCTCAAGCCTCTCTAGGTATATGTCTGTCAAGTCTCTTTCGTCTACAGTCATGTCCATATCTCCTACATCTTCTGTGAATTGGTCTGCCTCCATTTGAACCGGAGATCCAGGTTGTATTATTTGTTCCAAGACTGGTTCTGTAATTTGCGTTTCTTTACCCTTTGTATTGCCTCGATTTTCATGATGGTGGGGGTTTTCCACCTCTTGGGAGTTTGGCAGTTGGTTTATAATTTCAAAAGAGTTGTTGGTGGAAGGATTTTTGCTTTGTCCTTGGCTTGATTTTTTGTGGTTTGGTTTCTTCTGTCCTTGCACCTGGGTAAAACCATTTTTTTTTTCATTTTTCTCATCCTCAGAGGGATGCAAAGGGTTGTTTAGTGGACAAACCCTGAAGAGATATCTATGTTCATGAAAATTCCTACAACAAAAGGGATGCTTGTAGGTAAACACAAATACGAGCATATGAGGTGTACCTTCTATGTCGTGTAGCCTATGAATATTTGACATACCTACCAAGGGTGTTGCCAATGCCCGTGAGGATTTCCTCCAACCAAAATTCCCAAGGAAGGGAGTAGAGGCGGATCCAGACATGTGCAAAGGAGAAATATTATTTTTCTAGACTAAAGCGATCTATCCATAATCTTATATACAACCCTGCGGAGTTGAAAAAATATGGGCCATTTTCAAAGACACAGTCTTTGTCCTTAAGATTGAAGAAGATGATTGTGAAAAAACCCTTGGATCCCAACTGAAGGTCATAATGACCCTTAGGGTTACACCATATTTTGATCCAGCGCATTAAGTCCCACTTAGAGGATCATAGTCCCAAAAAATTTCCTATTAGGGTATGTTCCTTCATGAATTGAGTGTGTTCTCCCACTCTGGCTGAGTTGATTATGTTGAAATTACTGATACAACTGAGAGGGGGGGTGAATCAGTTGTATTTGAGCTTAAACAATTTTAAGTCTATTAAAATATTCTTAAACTTTCTTCAAGTGATCATCAACATTATACAGCATATGGACAGTAAAATTAAAAAGTATCAATCACACATAAGGTATACACAGAGACAGATTTTCACGAGGAAACCCATAAAGGGAGAAAACCTCTTCTTCTTCGAAATGATAGGCAGTCTTTTAAGTTCTTTACA
>SNQJ01S0016311.1:58250-90042 GCA_010110895.2 Picea sitchensis | reverse complement strand
CATATGGACAGTAAAATTAAAAAGTATCAATCACACATAAGGTATACACAGAGACAGATTTTCACGAGGAAACCCATAAAGGGAGAAAACCTCTTCTTCTTCGAAATGATAGGCAGTCTTTTAAGTTATGTACATCATCTTTAATTGAGCAACAACTCAATGTGAGGCTGCTACCTCTGTTTTACAAGCTGCAACTTGTTTGAGAGCACCAACTCTTTAGTTTTTCTAGCACCCACTAGAAGGAAGCACCAACTCCCTATATGTTCCAGCACCAACTGGATGGAAGCACCAACTTCCAGTTACACAGGCTCCAACCTGTATAACAGATAACACTTGTTCTCCCTAGCACCACCCTGCCACCCTGGTTTCTCTGGCTGCAACCAGATGGAAGCTACAACTTCCTGTGTTCAAGCTACCACTTGAACCTCTGAGGACAACAGTCCTCCCGAGCACCTCCCAACCTCCCTAAAATATAAATGGTCAAATAAACATTCAACTTTACAGATAAGTCTGTTCTTACCAATCTTTCTTTGTTCTGTAAATCTAGTCTTCTGCACACTGTTTTGCTGCTCTTCTCTTCCTCTGTCTATTTAGTAAGTATGCTCTGCATCAACTCGTTCTCTCATTCTGCTCTACTTTTGCTTTTTCTATCATTCTTCTATGCTTCTACTCTTTCTGTCCTTCTCCTCTGCTTTTACTCTTTCTGTCCTTCTCCTCTGCTTTTACTCTTTCACTGCACATATGCTCAATCTCCTCCTGCGCATCCTCTTCTTCTCTGTTCTTACAGTTTCATTCTTTTTCACTTACAGAACAACCAGCCAGACACAGTCTGTTTCATCTTCTTTTATACACACGAACATGACGGTTCAACTTCCCAATTCCTTAGGCAAAAGACGACAACTATCTAAGCAACTGAAATGCCAACTAAAACGTTGTCTGATTTGCAATCATGAGTCTGTTTTACTAAAAGAATTCAAACTCAGTAGTTAACTGTGAGAGAGAACAGTAACCCTCCGATCAATACTTGATCCAACGGTTCAGATCCAATCGAGATTTCACACATCGCGATTTCGACATTCTTGGTGATCATAGTTTTTGTTACTTACAAATCCCGATCCCCGAAACTCCGTGAAGAAGTTAGATCAATGGTCCAGGTCTGATCTTAACTTGACGGCTGCGATTGAATCGCGATTTCGCTTATCGCGATTTCGCATTTCTTGTTGCATTTGTTTCTTTTCCTTTTGAATTCGTGATCCCCAAAACTCCGACAAGAAGTTAAATCAATGGTCCAGATCTGATCTCTATTCAGCGGCTGCGATTAAATCACGAAATTGCATATCGCGATTTCGGGGTTCTTGTTGTCAAGTGTTTTTGTCACTTCAAAGTCTCGATTCACAAAACTCCGATAAGGAGTTAAATCAACGGTCCAGATCTAATCTCTATTCAGCAGCTGCGATTAAATCGCGAATTCGCATATCGTGATTTCGGGGTTCTTGTTGTCAATAATCTTTGTCATGTCCAACTCTCGATCCCCGATGCCTCTCCATTGAGTGGAATCAACGGTCCATATCAAAGCTTGATCTGATGGCTCAGATTACATCATGATTTTTCATATCAGGAAATCAAGATTCATGTTGCATTGTTTCTTTGACATTTCCAAACCGCGATCCTCGAAACTATGACGCGCTCTTTACACACTAGCTCTCCTGGCTAGGCTCCTAGCCCATATGACCGTTATCCTTATGACTGCAGTCTTACCTCTCGTCGGGATTTCACCTTGGCTTTTCCCGATGGTAAACCTCGTGCAGCTCCTGTCCGATCTGACGGCTGACGGGATTTCTGAATGAGATCCAACGGCTGTGGATCTCTGTCTTCCTTCTCTTCTGCGAACTCCTGTATCTTGAGCTTTGCTGCGCGTGTGCTCCTCGACGTTGTTCCTCCTGAGCTTTCACTTTCGAATCCCCAAGGGATTCTTGGACTTCTGCGCCTCTGCAGAGTCTTCACATGCACACTCTGATCCTGCCATCTTCACTGTTGTACTTGCCATCAATGACAAGCATACGCTATATGTTAACTGTCTGTTAAATATTTGCCAACAGATTACATACCTTGGTGTTGTGGTCGTCAGTGGAATGCATTTCCCCGACTCCCACATGCTAGTCACTTTTGGATGGGAGGTTTCTGCTTCCATGTCCATTGTTTTGCCAAATTGCTCATCCTGTAAAATATGCTCCTGGAGGTGAGGTGGCGGCTAGAATGGCGGTCGCGTGCTTTTTTCCCCTAGTTGTTTGTTGGCAACCACATTGTTGTATGAGGGGGTTTACACCCCCTTCGTCACTTCCATGAGAGGCTTTTCAATTTCCCAATCTGCAAAGAAGATAACTACTTCAGAACAAGCTCGATTAAGGGATTCCGAGGTCCTAGGGCTCCACATACATCAAACCCTAGCCCCAGTCATCTCGAACCAACTCGAGCACCTCAAATTTGGTTAAATATGAATGGTCATATTGGGTTTTCATTGAAAAAGTAACAAATGCAACTTTTACTAGCCAAGTTGTTACGATGGAAAACAAAGATTGATATCTTAAAAAAACAAGGAAACCATCATATAACACATTGACGATTAATACACTTACAAAAAGAAGAATTGACAAGTGATAATAAAATCACCAAAACATTACAATGCATGCCAATGCAACAATAAAATCCTTTTGTTCGTTGTGAATATATTGATGCATCTACACCCATATTAGATACAATCACTACATCAAAAATGGATAATAAATCTTATAACATCTACACAAGGACTTTTGTTTATTGAGTTTTATTAATATTCTTGTATTTTTAAATATTAATATAAAATCAATTTAATTTAATATTCTTTTAACTTTAACAAATTAATTATTTTCTTCACTAACCAAATCTAATACTTACATTTCCTTTTGAAAAGATTCATAAAGTTGATGGTGGAGTAAAAAAACATAAATTCTTTTAAAACAAACTCTATATATCAAAATTCATTGTTATTAATGATTTTGTTTTCATATCTAATCATTTAAATTTAATTAACTATAATTTTTAAATAATAAAAATTATCAAATAAAACTATTATAAATTTAATTATGAATAATTGTTATAAAGTTATTATTAAAATAAATGAAAGATAATATTTTTTCATTTATTAACCAAATCCAATATTTGTATACATTTTAATACAAAATCAACCAAATATAATACTTAACATACTTTTTTAATAGAAGATTCAAGAGATACTTAAATTATTTTACATATTTTTTTAATAAAAGATTCATAAAGTTGATAATAAAGTTAAAAATTGTAAAACCATTTCATCAAAAATTAATAAATCAAAATTTATTATTATTCTAATATTTAATACTTTAAATTTAATCAAATAAATTTAATATATTATAATGGTTGAATAATATAAATTAATAAAACTTTTGGAAACATTAAAAAATAATAAAATATAAAAATTGTGACTTTAGCAAATAATAAATTGGAACTTTGTCTTGTAATCTTCGAATCATAAAAATTAATAAAATAACATTATTATTATTAGTGAATAATTATATCATAATGTTATTATTACAATATATGAAAAATACATAATTATTCAAATCACAATCATTTTACTCGTCATATTTATGTATTTTTGTTTGTAAATATGTTTAATCAACATATTGTATCTTGTTGGACACCAAACAATTCACCTTGAAGAAGAGTTAAACATTATATAACGTTAACAGTGATAAGTTTGTTCAATCACAATTCAAATTAAACGATTTCATAAAACCAAAGTTAAACATTTATGGAAACTCTAAATTTAAATGAGTGATACATATCAAATTTAATTTAGAAATAGAGAAATTATTAATAATGTTAATCATTAGCGTACTCATAATACATTTTATAAATCAAACAGCAACAACTTCAACATGATATGAAAAACATAATATACATGAGCGATATACATGTAAAATATACATCAAAATCAAAATCAATAAAATGACATATATACATCTCAAGTCAAATATACAACAATCAATATACATGTCAAGTACCACTACTAGCTAGGTCCACCACCAGAGCCAGAGGCATCATTGCCTCTGTTACCATAGGTAAAGGGTCTATTTGTACCCATGTAAGATAGCATTGACAAAAGTAGAGTCTGGTATATCTCTCCACTAGGATCATGTGGAGGAGGAGGATTAGTAGATGGTGCAACTAGTGACACACGTGGAGGAGGAGGAGGAGGAGGAGGAGGAGGTGGTAATGGTGGTGGTGGAGGAGGAGGAGATGTCGGTCAGTCTAGTAGAGGACTAGGTGGTGGAGAATCATGCAGTGGAGGATTATGAGCATCATCCTCAGAAGATGAGCCAGATGAAGTGGAATGAGAAACATCCCTCAACCTCTGGATGAGGTTGAGGGAATCAAAAACATAACGGGTTGTTGAGTTGCATCATCCATCTCCTCGTCCTATTAGGAAGGCTCATCCCCAACATATGTGCCAATATCTATAAAACAATACACAATAATAGTTAGATAATTGAAGCAAAATGTTACAATGAATTACATGTGAATTAAATAAGACAAAAAAATATGCAACTATATTTATCAAAAGATAACGACAATATTACCTCTATCATTTGGTGGCTTGTTTGAAGTAAATAGGATTTTGGGACATCCTCTCAAATCCATCCTTGTGATCCAGGTGGATCTCAGTGGCCATCCACCATTTCCATTGAATCAACTTTTTTGAGCCTATGGTTTTGATAAACCATGATATTCACCCTTTTGATGGGAAATGTAATGTAATTCTATCTCCATTTGTTAATTACAAACATCATGTAATGATTCCAACCTGTTTGACAATTTTCATTATTATTGGTGGCTGGCGATTGTAGACACAAGCAAGGCAATAGTAGTGATGGCCTGGCACCCATCATTTGTATGTTTGTATTTGTAGCAATAATAATAATTTAAAGGCTTGGTTTCCTATAACATATGTCTATAACATGATAGAAATATGCAACTTTTCCTACACTGTAAGGTACTATATTATTACCAAACCCTTGAGGTAGGACAACACCGTACAATGGATCCTATTATGGAAGGGATCCTCTCTTGTTCACTTGCCTCTTTGAGGGGGCATCCTTCTATTGAGCTACCGCTTCAAATACAATAATTCTCTTCATATCCCATTACATTGTTTGAACCTCTTTATATAGTGCTACCATCACCTAAGAACATTCTAAATGAAGAATCTTCTAGAAGTAGAACCTTCTAAGAAGTCCTCTTACATTTATTATATCTAAGTACCCATTTATTATATCGAACTACCATAGTGGGCCTTATTTAATAATATAGTGGACCTAGTCCACCTTACATTGAATGACCTCCACTATTATCACTATGGGCCCTCTGCCCCTCCCCCACTACCTCTCTAGCTACCTTACTATATTATTAAATAAGACCCACTATGGTAGTTATATATAATAAATGGGTACTTAAATATAATAAATGTAAGAGGAATTCTTAGAAGATTCTACTCCTAAAAGATTCCTCATCTAGAATGTTCTTAGGTGATGATAGCACTATATAAAGAGGTTCAAGCAATGTAATGGGATATGAAGAAAATTATTGTATTTGGAGCGGTATCTCAATAGAAGGATGCTCCCTCGAAGAGGCAAGTGAACAGGAGATGATCCCTTCCATAATAGGATCCATTGTACGTTGTTGTCCTACCTCAACAGTTTGATAGTAATAAATGAGATTTTGCATATTGTTCTTGTATCTCTATTGTGGTGCTTTTGTATTCAGTCTTTGGTTCTTAACAAGTGGTATTAGAGCACTTTCCTTGGCAGACATTGTGGGCAAATATTGTTTATTTTTGCATTTTGTTTTTCGAAGAAGAAAAAAGAGGGCTGCGACATTCCAGAAATTTTCGGTATATTTCTGTGAAAAAATTGCAGAAACAGGTTTTAGATATGAGTTCCTCTCATAAAAATACTCAAGTTGAAAAAACAAAACGTCTAAAACGGAGTCCGGGAAGTCAAGATATTGAAGCTTTAAAATCTGCAAATTTTTAGGGTTTTTTCTGCGGAGGGCGGCACAATTTTTTTATTTTTTATTTTTTATTTTTATTTTTTTCTATTTTTGTAGCAGAGGGAGGCCGAATTTGTCCAAACAAATAACATATCTGAGTTCCTCTCACAATTTCACCCAATTTAAAAAAAAATAAAAAATCAACCGAAAGAGAGTCCGGGAAGTGAAGTTATGAGCATTTTAAATTCAATAGTTTTTTAGGGTTTTTCCAGAAAAAACCACGATTTTCTGCCGTAACTTATTGTTTTATTTTTTGGGTTTTTTCATGACGGCTGTGAGGCTGAAGAGTTCATAGGGTGCTCATATGATTATTTCGTCTCAAACCCTCAAAGAAATTCTACAAATCACTGAAGCATTCAAATCTCAATTGTATGACACATTGGATGCTAGATTGCATGACCTTGCAGATGACCTCAATGATAGTTTTCATAGTATTCAAGATTCATTGGATAACATGCATGAGAGATTTCTTATGGAGGACATCAGGGATGAATATAATCAAGAAATATATGTTTGATATGATTTTGAGGCGGATTGTGATGATTGGTATATGGATAGTTGTCATTTCTGGGATGACAATCACTTTCATATTTTATTTGATAACTCTAATCTAGATTTTGTAGAGAGTATCAATGTGACAAATCAAGAGCCAATGATTATTACCAGTGTCCATCCTACATATTCTACAGTGGTATTATTCATTTTAGATTCTGCTACAACCATTTTCCACTATGTGGATGGATCTTCTTATTTGGATCCACATGACAGGTGTCAGTCTTTGGAGCATCATTTTCAGTTGGTTATTGGGTGTCGATATCTTCCATGTGGGGTTCACATGAGCAATTGGACATGGGACCCTGATTTACAATGGAAATTCGACTACTTCAACATGGTGGCTACCATTTCTCAATGGGACCCTAGTTCTCTAGTCTACTTCAACGCTATGGTCCACACTTATCAATGGGACCCTAGTATATGGTTATACATCAAGCGTTGAGGACAATGCTTTCATAAGGGGGATGGAATGTAAGGTGGACCAGGTGCACTATATTATTAAATAAGGCCCACTATGCTAGTTAGATATAATAAATGGGTAGTTAGATATAATAAATGTAAGATAACTTCTTAGAAGGTTCTACTTCAAAAAATTCCCCATCTAGAATCTTCTTAGGTGATGGTAGCACTATATAAAGAGGTTCAAACAATGTAATGAGATATGAAGAGAATTATTTTATTTGGAGTGGTAGCTCATTAGAAGGGCCCTACCAAAAATTCCCCATCTAGAATCTTCTTTAGGTGATGGTAGCACTATAAAGAGGTTCAAACAATGCAATGATACATGAAGAGAATTATTTTATTCTAAGTAGCTCAATAGAGGATGCCCCCCTAAGAGGCAAGTGAACATGAGAGTGATCCCTTCCATAATAGGGATCCATTGTAACGGTGTTGCCCACCCTCAAGGGTTTGATAGTAATAAATGAAATTTTGCATATTGTTCTTATATCTCTATTATGGTGCTTTTGTATTCGGGCCTTTGGTTCTTATCATACACTTTCAAATGAAAATCAAGTTTGTTTCATGTAACTATTACATCAACAAATTTATATTGATGGTGACCAACATTACAAATCTTACCAGTTTTTTGTTGTTATTATTAACATTTATCTTCGTATAATTCAATTAATTCAATGATGCATATTTTGTTGATAGTACATGTATCCATCTTACATGTACACATCCAAGGGTTATGTTCAAGTAGCTATTATGGACTTGGTTCCCTCCATTGATGCATCTTTTGTTCCCTCCATCCGTGCATCTTTGTGGTAGATGGATGGAAATCCAAATCAAAGGAATGTAGCATTAAGTGTTATTTTTTCTTTACTTAATAAAAAGAAAGAATAAAGTATTACATGAAAGTTCATTTAAATTAATTTAACTTATTCAATGTGTTAGGTAACCTGATATCCTTTTATGTGTGTTATAAAATACACCTGGCTTAGTTCACTAACTTACACTTGCACTTCCATTAGCCCTTAAAAGTGCTCAACCCACATGCACATGCTCCACATGTTGCTCACCAACACATCTTGTTAAGGAAGAGTTGCAAGATTTGATAATATTTTGTATTACATTAACAATTTTTGCTTTTGTCTGTATTTCTTAGCAGTTAAACAATTTTTTTACAGTGTTACTGCTCTGAAATCGTTGGGAAGATAAAGACTCCTTAACAACAACTTTAAGTTCATATAGTTCAAATCATTTCAAGAAGGTACAATCTGTTGTTGGAGCAGGAAATTTTGGGGTAAGGTTCGAGATACAACACAACAAAAGAGGTGGAATGGACCAAGGAAGCAACACACGGTGGGAACTAAGGAAAAACAGTGCGACAAAATTGTGGATTAGCACGTGAAGGCAGTTAGAATGTGGACACATTGAGTCCACTTAGAGTTATGGTTTTGGCAGTCAATGTAAAGGGGTTTTACCAATTTTTGCAATATAAATAGAGGATGTAGGAGGTAGCTAGGGGTATCATTGTGAGATCTTAGAACACATGTGTGAAGAACCTATTTTGGATAACCTTTCTTAGTCTTGAGTCTTTGATATGTTTTGTGTAAAAGTGTTAGTTTTGGTTGTATGAAGAGTCATGGACTGTAACTGAGGTCAGGTCACAAGTTGTGGAGCTTGGTGCAACATTGGTCAGCCTCATGGAGTATGACAGATTTTTTATGTAATGCACATAGTGTAGGACCTATTTTGGTGAATAATGATAAGAAGCAAAAGATATTTGTGGATGTAGCCCAGGGGGGTGAACCAAGGTAAAAATGGTGTCCCTATGTGTGTTGTGTTGATTTTATATGATTTATGATGAATGAATAATTAAATAAATGAATCCGCTAAATTTTATTTACAGTGCACAATAAAATAGTATGATGTTTTATGCAGAATGAATGTTATTGAAAGGATAGAATGGTAGATCTGATGAATGATGATATGGTAGAATGAATGTAGAAGTAGAAGAAGTATATTAGGCCTAACATTCCCACGATTTCTATCCCTTCCATGATTGCAGACACTTGGGTCATGCAATCACACATAAGCCATATCAGGTGAGACTGCGTTGTGCACTCTGTGTGCAGTGTTGCCTTTTGGTTTACTAGAGGGGTTGATGGTTTCTAGGGTTTTGTTGGAGAACTAAAGTAGAACCTAGGTCATTCCATACATCCAAAAAATTGATATTGCCTGAGTGGGTCATTCCATACATCCAACAACGCATCAAACGAGGAAGAATGGAATAAGGAAGCAACGCGCAGTGGGAAATAAGGAAAAGCCACACAATGGAATTGTGGATTAGCACGTGAAGACAGTTAGAATGTGGACAAGTTGAGTCCACTTAGACTTAGGGTTTTGGTAGTCAATGTAAATGGGTTTTACCCATTTTTGTAATATAAATAGAGGATGTAGGAGGTAGCTAGGGGATCATTGTGAGATCTTAGAAATCGTGTGTGAAGAAACTATTTTGGAGAACCTTTCTGAGTCTTGAGTCTTTGATATGTTTTCGATCGAAGTATCATTTTTGGTTGTATGAAGAGTCATGGAGTGTAACTGACGGTTAGGTCATAAGTTGTGGAGCTTGGTGCGACATTGGTCAACCTCACAGAGTATGGTAGACTTTTGATGTAATACGCACAACGCAATACCTATTTTGATGAATAATAATAAGAAGCAAGATATCATTGTGGATGTAGCCCAGGAGGGGTGAACCACGGTAAAAATGGTGTCCCTATGTGTGTTTTGTTGATTTGATATGCTTTATGATGAATGAATAAATAAATGAATGAATCTGCTAAAGTTTATTTATAGCATGCAATAGAATAATATGATGTTTTATGCAGAATGAATGTTATTGAATGGATAGAATGGTAGATATGAAGAATGATGGTATGGTAGAATGAATGTTGAAGTAGAAGAAGTATAATAGGCCTAACATTCCCATGAGTTCCATCCCTTCCATGATTGCAGACACTTAGGTCATGCAATCACCCATAAGCCATCTTGGGTGAGACTGCGTTGTACACTCGGTGCACAGTATTTCCTTCTGGTTTACCAAAGGGGCCAATGGTTTCTAGGGTTTTGTTGGAGTACTAACATAGAAACCGGGTCAGCCCATACACCCAACAAATGGTTATGTTTTCAGTTGGAACTCGATAGATCAGATTGGAGAGGATTTGATGAAGAGGTTGCAATGGTAGAAGGGGATGTTTAGGCCATGGAACCCTACAAAGAAAGAGATTGAAATATGGTTGGAGACAAAGAAGCTTGAGTTTGCACATAAAGATAATAGAAGCTCCAGGTATACACCTCGTCACTATCTACAGAGGTATGTGCTTACTGATTTGCATGAGGCATATTTCTGTTATTTTCCAGAGTTGTTACAAGAGTGGTTACTGAGGTTGAAGGATACTCATCCAACTAATTGGATAAGGCCAGTAGTGTGGAATATTGAGAATATCATGTGGTTGGAAAGGGGTAATAATAAATTCACATGCGCAGTAGATTTTTGGTTACACAATATTACTACAGGGTTTATTACTGAATTTGCAGTCAATACAGTGAACTCATATACTACTGCAGTGAAGGATTTCTTGAAGGGACCAAGAGGGATGTACATTAGGTATGTTTACATGTCAATCAAGATATTATTACATGATAAAGGCGTGATGACCATGGAATCAGACATCTAAATCACTATGCATGCATGGGAGAGCTGGGGAAGCACTAAGGAAGATCTAATATATGGAGAGGGCTATGGACAGAGGTCAAAAGAAGGAAGTAATGGACAATATGATGATGGACGAGGAGCAGACCAAGGAAATAATAATGAAAGAAAGAGTGGTGTGCAGTGGACGACCCTACCAGTATAAGATCAATAAGAAAAAGAGGGCAGTAGCCAAGCGAGAGGGCTTGGACAATGATGAGGAAAAGGTAAAGGATCTTTGTGCGACAAGGAAGATTGAGGAAATCTTGTGCACCACATATGATAGCAAAAATAGATGTCAAGGGTCTAGCGTAGAAGAAGTCTCTCCATTCCAGATTCAAATTAGTGTGGAACCTACAACCCCATGTGCGACTAAGACATCTGAAGAATAAAAATTGTTTAACCAGCAAGTGACTAATGGTAGAAGGATTTTTACAGGACGTGGGTCTAGTATCAATTCAAGAAAAAGTATAAGTTCAACAAGTAGTAGTCAAGTATATACATCGCACTGAGGTGTTAGTACAACAAACTTCACAATGGTAAGACAAGATCCAACTATTAGGTTACCAAAGTTTTGAGGAGAAGGGTTAGATGACCTCGAAGAGCATTTATTTATCTGTGAGAAGATATGGGCAGTTAAGCAGATTACAAATGAAGATACAAAGGTTGCGCAGTTGGAAATCATATTCAAAGACTGTGCATTAGACTGGTATATGGGTCTCGGAAAAAATAATCCAACATGAGCAGCTACAATTGTAGTAGATGTGAAGAAGCAATTGACCAATGAATTTTAGAAACCAAGTTTAGAGGACCATTTCATGAATGAAATGATAGAGATTAAGTAGAAACCAGGTGATTCAATCTGGGAATTTGATCAGAAGTTCAAGAGGCTAAAAGGTAAGTTGAAGTACTATGTTACTGATATGCAACATAGAAATTTATTTGTTAACTCTTTATTGGAACATTTGAGGTATCCTTTGAGGAAATAAAAGTTCCAAACCCATGTTGAGGCCTTGCAGGAAGCATTGCGGTTACAGGAAAATCAATATAAGCATACTGATCCAACTATGGAAAAGTTCAAAGTAGACTTGAAGAACTTAACATTTCAGTTGAATCAGAATAAGGAAAAGGAAAAAGGGAGGATGTTTGGTGCACATTTTGCAGAACAGAAGGTCATAATAAGAACGAGTGCCTAACCCTTGCGCAGTACTTGGGGACAGGAATATTGAATCTTTTATCCCTAGGAGTACCATGGCATGAGATATGTAAAACACATGGAAATGATCCCTATCATTGTCCCATGATGCATAAGTATCAAACAATACCAAAGACTGCATTTTTCAATTTTTGTAAGTCAGTTGGACATGAAGACATGGACTGCAAAACCTTGGAGATAATGAAGGAGATGACATCAAATTCATATAGGGTAAAATTTGAATTAATGACATAACAACATGCGCAACAACCACAACATAACAATGCACAACAGTTCAGAGCGCCACCACAGTATAATAACGGACAACAATTTGGATCACCATCGAAGTATAACAACGTGCAACAATGTGTAGCACCACCACAGTACAATAATGTGTAGCCGTTGTACAATCAGGGACCACAGTATAATACACTGTGTGGATACAATAAAGAAAATAGAGGAGGCTTCAGGGGAGGAGTTTGTGGAGGATTCCATGGAGGAAGAGGCTTTGGAGGAGGTAGAGGACTTGTAGTTTTTCACAACTGTCATAAACCTAGACACTATGTAAAATATTGTCCACAACCACCTGTGACATGTATGTATTGTCGCACAGTCGAAAATGAGACAGAATATTGCCAGACACTTCTGGTAAAGATACAAGATAAGAGGAACTAGAATAATTAGAACGTCCAATGGATTGTTGTGGAAAACAAAGAAGAGGATGGGAAAAAGATCAAAATAGTTACTAGAGGTGGATCTAAGACAGGAGGAGATGCAACAAAGAAGGATCGGGAACAATACCAGTGGGTAAGGAAGAATACATAACCTCAACAAAAGTTTTATGCATGCAAAGAGAAGGAGACATTCAAAGAAGCCAGATAGAATATTTTGAAGGAGAATATTGCGTTGAATTTGGGAAAAAATCCAGTAGATGACATACCAGTTTATGACATGCCTTCATTATTTTATCAGACCAATAGAGAACAACCATTAGAACAAGTAAGTAATATGAGAAATTTTTTGGGGGTCTTTTGTGAAGTTGTTGAATGATAAAAATTCTTTACAAATATTACAGTGTTTGTTAGAGAAGTATAATTCTAGAGAAGAAATGAAATTAGAACCCAAGAGGGTTAATCAAGTTCATAAGAAGAGAAGAACAAGTAGGGAATTCAGGCTGAATGCAAACATTGAAGATTTCAATATGGGTGATATCATACTAGACTTAGGGTCTGAAGTCAACATCTTTCCTAAAAAGACATAGGACGCTATGGGAGAACCCACATTAGGATTCTCACCTATTCAGTTGAAGTTAACAAATCAACATAGAGTGGTTCCAATTGGTAGATTGAAGGGGATACCAGTAGATCTAGATGGAGTGTGCACAATAGCATACTTTGAAGTGATTAACATAGTATATTACACTTCACCATATCCAACGTTGTTGGGTTTGGATTGAAAGTTTGATAACAAGACTATTACTAACTTAAAGACAAGAAAGATGATATTTGAGTCAGGAGAATACAAAGTTATTGTGCCATTAGATCCCTTAAAAGGAGGAAGGTATGTGCAACTTGCAACAAATTTTTTTATTACAGAAGATATAAATCAATTGTATATAACTACCATGCACGAAGAGGATTATATCAACCCAATTGTAGATGAGATGTTGAGTTGGAGGAGTATTGGTTATTGTGCTTCAAACTTTGACATAGGGCTGCAGAACTGGAAGAAATGATTACATGAGTTATCTACCAGAAGATGTGCCAACATGACGCGTAAAATAAGATGGATTGGTTCAGAGGTAAGAGAGCCTCCTAATTTTTATGGTTTGAATGACTTAGAAGAATTTTTAATGAAGTTTGAATTAGAAGTAGTAGAAAATCAAATATTACCAGTATTATATATTGCTTTGAAAGCTACACCCTCCCATTGGTGGAGTACACATAAGGATAAAATAAACAACTGGTATCAATGCAGTAGGTTACTGCGCAGAGAGGGAGCATAGATATGAGGAGAAGTATGATGGAATTGGACAATCTAAATAAAATGTAGAAAGATGTATAATTCAATGGAGATTAGTACCACCAGAAGAATGGCCACATCATTTTATTCAAACATTATAAGGCATTCCAAAGAACTAGTACATAGAATAGGAACAATGTAGGGAAAATGCAAATTGGGAAGAGATACAACTGAATTTTGTGATTACACTTTCCTTTGAGCATGAAAGTCTAGATATAGATACAGAACTGAAGGTAGTAAGAGACAAGATTTTCAAAGAACCTGAAGTGGAGATTGTGATAACGTATCAGAAGAAACATACAATAAGACAATTTCTACATTGTTATCATGTCATAGAAGAAGAAGACCCAACAAAAGAAAACTTGCGCAATATCCAGATCCTAGAAGTTGAAGGGGAGAGGGAAGTAGAAGGTCCAAAGCTAGATTCAGAAGATTACGTTGCACCATTGAAGATCAAGAAGGTAAACATTGGAACTGCAGAAAACCCAAAGATTGCAAGCATTGGGGATTATTAGGATAATCAGATCGCAGAAAGAATCATAGAGTTAATGTGCGAGTGCAATGAGTTGTTTCCAGCGACATTTTCAAAAATGAAGGGATTAGTAGGAGAACTAGGAGAGATGAAGATCCCCTGGAATCCAAAATCCAGACCTATAAGACTAAGACCTTACATGTTAAATCCAGTGTACAAACAGAAGGTGAAGGCATAAATTGACAAGATGTTAGAGGCTGGTGTCATAGAACCTATGGAAGAATAAGAATGGATCATCCCTATGGTGGTACATGAAAATAAGTGAAGAGGAATAAGGATCTGTGTAGATATGAGAAAATTGAATGATGCTTGCCTACATGATCATTTTCGTACCCCATTTACAAACGAATTTTTGGAGAATGTAGGAGGTCAAGAAGCTTATTCATTTACAGATGGGTTTTCAAGATATCATAAGATCAGGATTGCACCAAAAGGTAGACACAAGACAACATTTTCTATAGAATAGGGATCATTCTAGTATAAAGTTATTCCATTTGGGTTGAAGAATGCACCTGCAATTTTTTCAAGGGTAGTAGTGGCTTCCTTTAAGTACTTTATTCATAAGTTTTTAGAATTTTATTTAGATAATTGTACAATTTTTAGTTTATTGAAGGATCATGTGGAAGTGTTAAGATTGATGTTAGACATATGCAAACAATGTCAGATTTCATTGAATATTAAGAATTGCATTTTCAGTGCACCTTTTGGTATTTTGTTAGGGCATGTGGTGTGTAAATAGGGTCTGCTAGTTGATCTTGCTAAAATTGTTTTCATAGTTAATTTAACACCACCCAAGTCAATGCACCATTTGAAGAGTACACTTGGTCATAGAGGGTATTACAGGAAGTTTATAAGGGGATATGCATAGATTACTGCGTCAATGGAGAAATTATTGAAGAAGGATACTAAATATCAATGGAATGATGAATGCCAACAAAGTTTGGATATTTTGAAGGAGAAGATGGTGACAACGCCAATTTTAGTGTTTCCAGACTGGGCAGAAGAATTTCATGTGCATGTGGATTCATATGCAATAGCGCTAGGAGCAGTATTAACACAACTAGGAGAAGGTGATATAGATTACCCAATTGTATTTGCAACCAACAAATTATCATATTCAGAACATAACTACAATACAACATAAAGAGAAGGGCTAGCCATGGTGTATGCATTGCAGAAATTCAGACATTATTTGTTAGGGAAACATTTCAAGATCTTTACATGTCATTCTGCTCTTAGATATTTAGTCAATAATCCAGTGTTGGGGGGAAGAATATGCAGATTGATACTGTTGCGCCTCTTTCGTCACCTTAGTGAGCAAAATAGAGGTGCTTGCAAGCTCAGTTGGGTTTTCTAAGCAGGATAGCTGCAAGGAAAAGGGTTAGAAAAAGAAATATAAAACAACAACTAAGAAATAAACTAAGAAATAAAACTACAACTAAATTTATAATCATAGGGACATAGAGACAAAAAGAACAATGAGACCCATGTCACCAATGATAAGGCTGATATTAGTGAAAGAAAACATCGAGAAGTAAGGGGACTATGAGTCCCTTCTTCCTCCAAGGGAGGGTTCTTGGACCCCCACAAGTAAGCTCTTCTTACAACTTTGAAAATGAAAATGAAAATGGTGAAAGAATTCTTTGCTAATCCACTCAAGGGGTGAGATGGATTACCCAATGCAATGATGCAAGTATACTCTTGGCAAGGATAGAAGAGTCCTCAAGAAAATAATGGCAGCATAACTTTGCTTTGAATTCCTTGAAAAATGAAGTGTATCCATGGCCTTTTTATAGCATTCCTTTGAGCTATATTTCAACTAGTTTGTAGTGTGTAAAGAGGCTAATTAGGGCATTTCTAGGTCTTTGACCAGCCATCCAGTTGAATCCAGTCCAGATTTGAGTGTCAAATCAACTTGGGAGCTGAACCAGAAGTGAGTGGGAGGCCGACCACTCTCATAAATGCGTCATTTCTCAGGTGTGTGGATTTTTGCGATAACAGTCACGCATTGTGCACATGTGCGTGAATATGGCGCTTCTATTTCGCGCATGTGCGTGCGTGCCCAGTGTCTTCATAGCGCCCTTCAATTTTTCACTATTTTGTATAGATTTTGACCCTTTATGAATGATTTTGTGTTAATTTAGGTCCATGGATGACTTCATAACTGTTTGACGATGCTGAATTCTTGTAACCACTTACGAATGAAATTTCAATGATAACAGATGCCCCTTGATGGATGAGGTTAGGAGCATACGTATAGCCAAAATCCATCAATGTTTCTTCTACTGAGGGTGTTGTTGTAAGAGAGAGCAATAGTGGGATCGTCCAGAGCGATCCGTTGGAGGAAAAAAGGGAACCGGTAGAACCCAACCTTCCATGAGGTGGGTAAAAAAGAACAAACTGTGTACAAATGAGGCGGGCATGCCCCATGCTCGTGTCATGTAACTCACAAAGAGGAATGAAGCGTTGATGTAGACATCTGCAGTGCCCTCTGGGGTGGCCATGATAAAGGTAGAAGACAATTCTGTAGATGAACATACTCTGAATAGTAGGTAGTGACAGTGGTAAGAAGTATCACGGATTCTGTGGGCATTGATAGCCCAGCCAAGTTCAGAGGTCTTCGGCAAGTAAAAGAACTAACTGCAATAGTCACAAAGTAAGACCCACCGTAACATGAGAAAGTGTTGATGTCAAATGTTATGGGGGTCAACGACAGCAGGGAGCAATTGGGTTTCTCCCTGTGTCGTCCGAGATCTTTCATTGGATGGGTAATGAGAATTAAGATATTGTCGCCCTTCTAGAAAAATGTGCCGATGTCGACAAAAAAAGGGGGACGCGACTCCCAGAAGCAAATGGCTTCGTGAAATCTACTAGGTGAGGTGAGGAAGTGGAGGAGGTACATGGACAAAGTCAAGATGTAGGAAGACTCAAGACTGCCCTTGGTTGGAGGATATTTGAGATGAAAGTGGCTGCAACCATTCAACGAGGTCAAGTGTCAGGGGGACAACAAGACAGGGGATAAGTTGTGCCAAAGGCGGGACAAGGCGAACAAACTCAGAGGGCAGAGGTAAGTGTCCTGTGGGGTTCTCTGAAGATATGGACGATGTTGTCAAGGGTGGATGATAAGTAGTGCTCCAACCAAGGGTGACATGGTTTGCATTTGGCCAAAAAAGGGAAGAAGGTCGCCAAAGGTGACGACAAAAAGGTAATGTAACTACTGGAAACAAAGTCGTTTGTACAATAAATAAATAATAATGTGGGAGAAGTGTACAAATACAGAAACAGGTGCCCCAGTGTGATCTGATTGGCCCGGGTAGGGCATAATTTGCTCGGAGAACTGATGGAGGGTGGGGACCCCATGGGTGGGTTTCTGTATGAGGTGGGTGAAATGAAGGGAAATTTACAGATGGGCAAATGGATTGTGGATGAAATGGAGGGTTCATGCTACTGTGGAGGTGCAGTCCAAAAATAGAACCATGGAGAGATAATCTAGGAGTCCGTTGGGAAAGCTAGCAAAATGAGGAGAAGGAGTATGTGGTTGATTTGCGACATGATGTAAGACTATCGGGACTCCCATTCCTAAAGGGTTTTGAAAAACAACATGAGTGTCAAAAGAGAAAAAGGGTGCTATGAATGGGACAACTCATGTGGGTAAGAGTGCTACCGGGTGACAGTATCGAATATGCAAATGGAGGTGTTGGCACTGCAGAACCAGAAATGGGGATCCTAGAGGCAAATGTCAGAGGGTGTGACTGGAAATGTAAGTGAGATTCAGAGGGACTGACTACATGCCAGTGCTGAGTATATACCTAAAGGGTTGTGTTGATGTATGATGACCAAGTACCTGCACACATGAAAACCAAATACTTGACGTGAACCATATCTGAAGAGAATCGAATATATGAGCATGTATTTGATAGTTGTGAATATGCGCATGTGTACCTAATCAAGGTATGAAAAATGGCGTCCTGGGGGCTCAGGATGAAAAGAGGCCCAGGGGTTGTCGTGATGTAGATGACGAGATGTTGATCCCGTGGCTGAAGACGGATCGAGAAATGGACGCTCAGAGCTCCCGGAATGGTGAGCGGAAGTTTGGCAAAAAGGCCTATATATAGTTGTAGGGCCCACATTGCCACCTCATTTGTACTTGTTGCTATAGTGATTGGACGAGAAGCATTCAGAGGAGACTGTGAGATTCTGGGAGGACGAGGCATCCGATCGAGGACCAGTGAGGTTCAGGTTAGTGGTCTGACCATCCTACATAGAATTAGGGTTTCATTTTTTGGGCAGGGGCTGTATAGAGGGCCATACAGAGGGTTTGATGAGTGTGGGCCCCATGTGCATCGGCGATCGAGAAGTAGGCGCGCACACATGTGCGCCTACCCACCTGATAGGCATGCATGGGAGTGCTGGTAAGGGGGTAGAGGGCACGCATTATGTGCGCTCCTGTCAGCTGAACAGGCGTGCATATGTGCACGCCTGTAGAGTGAACAGGCACATCTGAGAGCGCACCTGTGTAGTGAACAAGCACACACACGTGCGCACCTGTGGGGTGAACAGGCACGCATGTGTGTGCGCTTGTGGGTTAAACAACCACGCCTTGGAGGCAAGGTTGACGGTTGTAAAACTTGTCTTTTTGATGTTGTTGNGACTTAGGACTTTTTTATGTGGTTACAGGTGAGCTTTGTGCACGATGTCGATTGGTTGGCGAGAGTGGGATTGGTCCCAGCTGTGAGACATCATGGCTATTGAGGAGCCAGGTGTACGTGTGACTTTGGCAGCCTGTGGGCTACTGAAGTTCTTTGAGTGCCCATTGATACGGGCACAAGAGTATCTCCTGCAGTTTCTTATCCAGATGTGTAGTCTGGACCTGCACTGCTTTTTAGTGCGGGGAGAGCAGATTGCCTTCACTGCGGTGGAGGATATATATTTTTTGACTGAGCTCCCATTTCGGGCAATGCCCCTACCGGTGGAGCCGGTGCTACCAAGGGATAGGCTGCTAATGATGGTTAGCTGAAGATATTGTTCGGCGATGAACTTTATGTCTGGTACTGTCATGAGCATTGGGGCGATGGATGCCCTAAAGCATCATTGTATAGCAGAGATGATTGTGAAAGTTTATGGGTGGCTGGCGATGTAGTGGATCAGTGGTGGCCAGTTGATGGTGATGGAGAGAGTGTTGGCCAGTGAGCACTTCACCTGGGGGCTTACGCTGCATGCCAGGATGGTAGGGTAGCTGGACCACTGTCGGTCCACGGATACTGGAGAGTTTGCCTTCGATTCCATCCTGGTGGCTTGGTTTCTGGAGAGGCTGTCGATGTTACACCCTAGGATTTTATTAGGTGTGCCTGGGGTGCGAGAGCCATGACTGAGGTGGTGGTCGATTGTTTTGCTTCGCCATGGTGGTGGAAAGGGTGGCCACCTCTTTACTGCAGAGATGACGCAGGTATGTCGACAGATGCCACAGTTGATATTGCAGTACCCCTATGCCAGGGTTGACTTTCGGGAGGATCTAGACATGGTGCTACCTCCAGGGGAGGTGTTTGACCACCGAGGTATGTTGATGATGTTCATATATATGTTTGTTGTGTTTTTGAGATAGCATGACATATGTATATGATATAGATGCTGATACTATATGTTGCTTGTTTGTATGTGCAGATGTCGCACCTCGCAGGTGCAAGGTGGAGTTGCAAAGAGAATCAGCTCGTCAGGAGCCGGAGAGACTACCATGGGGAGAGAGACGTCAGCGTGAGGATGTCACAGCGTGACCAGCTGATCCAGAGAGGGCAGTGAGGAGACGCCAATTTGATGACCCTGGTGCTGGGCCATCACATGCTCCTTCGACAGTTGTCGGAGGAGATTTTGAGGACATACGTCGTTGCCTGGAGACGATGTTACAGGATGTCCTTGAGGGCATGTGGTCTCGCATCCAGGATGAGGGTATCCTGGAGCAGTGTGTGGGGATTCCGCCACCATGGCGGTCCGTAGTGCGACGGGCAGCAGGAGTTGGTGCTGCGATGACCGGATGACTACCGTCGGGGCAGGAGGGACCGGTAGGGGGTGGGCAACCACCACCTGAGGGAGGGGCAGGCAGTGGTGGGCCGCCATTGCCTGAGGGACGGGCAGGCGGTGGTGCTCTAGAGGCACCTTGAGTGGTTCTTTATGTATTGATGTATTTTTGTATATAGGATGGTGAGCCCATTTTGTACCGAGGTGCTTCATTGGCCTGCAGATATTTGTATTTTTGTATGTAAACATTTGGATGGCACGATGGACCTTTCGATAGATACATGAGTATACATTTTGAGATCTATGTGGTGTTTACATGTGTTTTGTTAATGTATTGATGATGTCTAATCTATATATGCTACGACAGGTTGTTGATATGTTTATGTATGTGTAGTGGTAGCTTGATGCGAGATATGCCAGTCTAACACAATATTAGCTAGGTTATCTATAATTTGATTCAATTGTCTTGGAATATGTGTAAATGTAATGGAATCAAAATGTCGAGATAAAAGTCTAATCTGCAGGTATTTGTGAAAGAGACAAGGATCGCGTACGTGGTACGCATTGTTGAGCTGGAGAAGGACTAGTTGAGAGTCGAGGAAGACGCTACAGTGACAAATACTATGATGTTGGACATCATCTAGGACGCCAATGACGACAGTTTATTCGGCTTGGTTTTTGGTCTCTGACCCCAAACATATGCCGCTTGAATGGAGCATTTCATGTGAGGGGGTGTAGAGAGCCCAAGCGGCCAAAGCGAGATTTTGTGTCCAACGGCTGGTGCCGTCGGCGTAACCGATGTGGGAGGCTGGTGGAGGAAGCATCTGTCAATAGCACAAATGAGAGTTTAGACGTGAGGGATTGAAAAAAGATTAAAAACACTATAAAAGAAAGAACCTAAAGTAGAAGGACTATGTTTAAGCATAAAATTTCTTTAAGTATAACCCGTTGACGGGTTCTTTGAGAGAGAGGCCTTCAGGAAAGGCCAGGATGTATGTGCATTTGGTAAGGCAATGTTGGATAATGTAGGGGCCATGCCAGAGTGACTTGAATTTTCCATGGCCAAAGGTATCATGAGCGATATCGTAGGCCAGGAATAGGTCGCCTTCGTGAAACAAGCGAACGTTGACATGGCGATCAAATGTAGCTTTTGATCATTTTTTAGCTGCCTCATTGTTCTATAATGAAGATCGACGATCTTCATCCAGAGACTCTAAGTTCAGCAAGCACTGCTCCATTGGAGCAGTGTCAGGTAATAGCTCAATTATGGTGCGTAGGGTGGGAATTTCTCACTTGATGGGAAGAGTGGCCTCAACCCCATGAACTAGATGAAATGGTGTGAACCCAATAGCTATTTTCACAGTCGTCCGGTAAGCCCATAGCGTGGAAAATAACATGTGATGCCAATTGGTCTTATGTTTATTAACTGTGCGCTGTAACATGGTCTTGAGGACCTTGTTAACTACTTCGACCTGTCCATTAGACTGAGGGTAATATGGTGAGGAAAACTCGTGAGAGAATCCTAACTGAGATGAGAGTTTGACGAAGATCTCATTCTCAAAGTGTTTCCCGTGATCGGAAATGAGTTGGAGTGGTACTCCAAAGCGAGATATGACATGGTTAAAGAAAAAATGTGCTGCAATGTCAGCGGTGTTGTTGAAGGTGGGCATAGCTTCTACCCATTTGGTGAAGTAATCGACTGCGACAACAATGTATTTGTGACCATTGCTAGAGGGGGAATTACAAGTCATGAAGTCGATGCCCCATTTACAAAAAGGGTCGGCAGTGATGACTGGATGAAGAAGAGAAGGGGGAGCTCGGGATTTATTGGCGTAAAGCTAACATTGCTCACATCATTTCACGGCGTGAATGCAATCGTGAAACAAGGTAGGCCAAAAGTAACCTGCTCGGATAATCTTCTGAGCAGTGGATATTCCTTAAATATGCCCCCCAAATGTGTCACTATGGCAGTCGTTCAAGACTCTATCGGCCTCGTCAATGGTCAGGCATCGACGAAGAATGGTGTCGACTCCTCGTCGGTATAGGATGTCGTCGATGAGGAGGTAGTGGGGGGCCTGATGGAGAATACGACGATGATCATCTCGTGAAAGGTGGTTACCGAACTTTTGAGTTTGGAGGTAGATGAGGAGGTCTCCATACCAAGGATCATCCGAAGTGATGTAAAAGAGGTGTTCATCGGGAAATTCGGTATTGACAGGGGCACTGGGGGTGTCAAAGGGAGGGTCGTGACAAGTTCGGCGAGAACGAGGGCCTTCTTTCTCTTAGGTGTTGAGAATTCTAAATCGTACTCCTGAAGGATAACGATCCATCAAGCAAATTTGTTGTTAATTTGCCGATGACTGAGTAAGTATTGCATAGGGTTGGAATCTGCTACAAGCTTGGTTGTGCGAAGCAGAATGTAGTGGCGCTGTTTTTGAACTGCGAGGACGACTGCAAGAGCAAGTTTCTCTTTGTGTTTATACGTCAAGGGTGGCCCTTAGAGGTTTTTACTAACATAATAAATGACATGCTCGCAATTGTCATCACCTAGCTGGACGAGAACTCATACTACTGACACAGCTGATGCTGATACGTAGAGGATATAGTTGCGATTGTAGTCAAGTGCACTAATTAAAGGGGTGTTGGAGAGCGCCATTTTAAGATCGTCAAATGATTGTTGGGCATGGTTATCCTAGTGAAATGGGATGTCGTGATGAAGTAAGCGAAGGAAACCATGTGTGCGTATGGCGTAGTCTGGGACAAATCGTCGTAGAAAGTTAGCTTTGCCTTGTAGGATCTGAAGTTGACGTAAATTTTGGGGGGGTGGAATTTTGGTGATAGCTTGGACTTTGAGGGGGTCCACAGTAATACCGCTTTGGGAAACGATAAAGCTAAGGAGGCGGCCTACCGTGACATAGAAAATGCACTTGAGGGGATTCAAGTGGATGTTGTACTGACGACACCGTTGGAAAATGATTCGCAAATCATCAAGATGTTGGGTGCGTTTCTTGGATCGAGCTGTGAGGTCGTCCAAGTATGCGAGGATGATATGAGCTAGATCATGAAAGATGTATGTCATAGCCCGTTGGAAAGTTGCGCTAGCATTCTTTAAGCCAAAAGGCATGACACAATATGAAAAAGTACCCCAAGGGGTAGTGAATGCGGTTTTATACTGATCGGCTGGGTGAATTTGAATTTGATTATAACCAGAGAATCTGTCCATAAAGGATAGAGCCTCATGGCCTACACAGTCGCCGATAATTTAATCGATGAAAGGCATTGGAAAGTTGTCTTTGGGACATGTATGAATGAGATCGCGAAAGTCCGTGTAGACATGGATAGTGCCATATTTTTTGTTGACGGGTACAGGGTTGGAAACCCATGATGTATAGGCGATGGGGTAAATGAACCCAGTAGCGCGTAATTTTTCAATTTCCACTTTGATGGCCGCTACTTTGGATGGGTGTAGCAGTCATTGTTTTTGACTAACTGGTGTAATGTCGAGCCAGGTGTCGATGCGATGTTCGACGATAGAGGGATCGAGGCCAGGCATTTCCATGTATGACCAGGCAAAAATATCCCGATATTCCTGGAAGAGGGCTTTATAGGTGGTGATTTCTTGAGGAGTGCAAGAAGCTCCAATGGTGATTTCCTCAACGATGCCATTTTTGATGGAAATGTCGATTTTAATGGTCGGGGAGATGTTAGCCATGTTGCCTTCTTCAAAAGCATTAGGGGTAGGAATGGGATTTTTGAACCAGTCAATAAGCCCTGATGGGATAAAATCCTTGGTTTCGACTGCGTAGATGGGGTGTTTGTTAGGAGGCATGGAGGCTTCCCGTGGAAAGAAGAGTGTGCGGTGGTGTAGCGCATCCCAGGGGTAGTCCGGGTTGGTTAACTCTTCGAGTATTTCCTCGTCATAGTGGAAGTGACAGGAATACAAGGGGTCATGAGGAGTGATATCGGTGATTGTGGTCGTGTGGCTGCCCCCTGGTGATGAAGAAGCAGGGGGGATGATGCAAGGAGATGGTGATGGTTCGCTCGACATAAACCAGATATTGAAGTACTGAGGAGTACTCGTGGTAGTTGGGTGTAAAATGTTCGTAGGGGAATAAGTGGGAGAGTTGGGGGGATTGGGGGGTGAATCCTCATACAAGTCATCTAAGAACCATGGAAGCATTGGAAGGGCTTCGGGTTCAGGAGAAATGACATGAAGAACCTCTAGTGACGAGGTAAGGTCAATTATTGACTCTGTGGGTCTTTGAAGCAGGGTCAATTGGCATTGCCTGTATTCAATGATCATAGGACACTGGTATGTAAAATGATCTAATGATTCACATAGAGAGAAATGGCGTCTCATACGTTCTGTTGTTCTTGAGTCTGTACTTAAGGCTTAAATGTATAGTGTCAAGGCATCCGAAAGTGGGTGATGGGTGTAGAAGAGGGAAATGTAAACCTTCGGTAAAGGAAACTAGGGGAGATTCCTACATTGGCGTTGTCTAGCTTCCAACTGTTCCTAAAAAATTGTGTCTCGTTCAATGGCTGTCCATGATCGTTTGAGTTCGGCCCAATTTGTTACCATTTTAAGAATTGTGTCGAAGAGGTTTAAAGCGATGTGCGTTTGGTTCGATAGTCTGGGTTCGGCGTTTGGTTGAGTTGGTACAGGAACTGTCATGGGGGAACAGTAAAGGTCGCAAAAATTTCAGAAGAGATTAAGTGTTGTCTCAGTTGGGTCGCATAAAAGAGAATTTACAGTTGCAGAGATAAAATATGGATGCAAATCTAAGGCTCGCTCCCGTAACTGTATTATATTGTAGTAAAGGGTGTGAGGTGGGAGAAAAACATTGAGCCGTTTACAGTGTAAGGTTCCTACCAGGGGAAAATATCACGACATAAACGGGAGATGAAAATGTATCAGAAAATAACCAATGTAACAAAGAATATATGTAGAATTTTGAAAATGTAGATTGGTCTTACACCGCTGATAGCAGGTGCAGAGGAAAGACAATAAACAATTACAGAAAAACCAAATTCATTCGTTATAATAGTGGTTGTACTAAATTATAACGAAGCACATCAATTATGAATACGAATTGAAATGGAAAAATGAGAAACAAGGAAGCAAACTTGTAATACAGAAGTGACGGAATTGAGAATCTCCAGATCTGCTTGTATTAACTCTCAATGTAAAACTCTATTACAAATGACTCAAAAGGTCCAGCCCCATTTATCTCTTTCTGGGGTATATTTATACAATTTTTACAAAGCAGGTAGAATCTCAATAGTCGCAAAATTTCAGTTATGACAGAGGAGAGGGTAATCATTCCATTTCTCCTACTCTGTCTTCACTTGGTGCCAGGTGTTTGTCGTTGCGCAGACTCGGTGCAGGCGATACATCTTTCCACTAGCTGGGATATGAGCCGTGATGGTTCCGCTTGACAGCTGGCCTCGATGAAGTAACATTCTCAGACCAACTGTTGCAGCTTGTCCTCCATCTGTGCATCGATGATGTCGAGGGCACTTAGGTGCGCGCTGGGTTTGATCATGTATTCATCAACTTGGATAATATCTACTATATTCATATGAGAGATATCAGCCGAATCTCTTTCTTCCTTATCCTTCAGACCAAGTGAGATTTGTTCCACATTCATTTGCATCAATGCTTCGGTAGTGCCTCCACTGTCAATGCCCAGCAGCTCGCCATCTATAGAATTAAAGGCTTCTTCGAGGGAATTGGTTATTTTTTGAGCTTGCACCTTGCCCATGGCGATGTTGTGCTCCCAATACTTTAGTAGAATATTTCCTCGAGTTTTCTCCGAAATGGTGAACACGGGAGTACCCGACGAAACCCGGTTGTTAGTGGCTATCACCGCCTCCTGGAAGGCAACCCGAGCTGCTCCTGCATCCCTTTCTCTGATCGACAAGTTCTCGGAAACTTGATGGACCAAAAAATAGTTTTCCCGGATCATTCCCACTTTGGCGAGAAAATTCTGTTGTGCAGAAGAGATTCTGCCCCAAATCTCGATCGCTTGGGATTTAAATATCCCTATGTCTATCATTTTGCTCTCGACTATTTCTACCCGAGCCTGCAGCTGTTCAATCAAACTCCTCTGTTGGCTCGCCTGTGTCCGACCGTCTCGGACCACCGACTGTGCTTTCTCAAGCTTAACTCTGAGCGCCTCCATTTCATTTTTGTTGGACAATCTGGCCTGTTCCATTTCTGCGCTAGCCTGACCTTTAGCATTCTCCGTGGTTGTGGCCAATCTAGCTTCGAGAGTCCGGATTAGGAGATTCTTCCTTTTTAGTTGGTTCTTCAAAAGTCCAACCGAAAATTGATTCGCCGATGCATACACTCCTAGCGTCCTTGCGATCTCAGTGGAGAATTGGTCATTCTTTTTATTCTTTCCGTCAGTCATAACTTTGTACTTCTTAGTAGTCGACTCTCCCTCCTAGTAGAACTCCCTTTTTACTACCTCTTTCCTCTTTTTATCAAAAAAGAACTCGTTCGGAGGTAGTTCTTCTGCTCTTATGGGCCTCAGCTCCTCATTGAATATCCATCCTTCTCTGATATTTCCCTGCGCCGACTGCAAGGGGGTGACAGAAGTGATGGGTCCTCCAATTTGTTTTGTGGACTTTCCTGGAGTATCGGCAGGACTCTTCCTTTTTGGTGGTTCTGGATTTTTTATCTCGGTCTCTAGCGTTTATTTCTTTGGTGGGTCTGGAATCTTTACCTCTGCTTCGGGATTCTTCATTTGTCCCTCCTTGTCCCGGTGTTTTCCAGGGTCAGGAGTTGCATCTTTAGAACCTTCATCATCCTTCTGTTTTGTCTTGGAAACACCCGGACTCCCACCTCGCAACACAGCGGGTAGACCACTTCGTCTATGTTCCTGGAATTTCAATACAGCGGCTGTGTCTTCAGGTGCCAAGGATTGGATCCTGGCTAGAACCTCTTCATAAGACCTTGCCCCTCAGAAAACTTCATCCGAGGGTGAATTCTCGTGCTCAAATATCTTGATCCCACAATTAGCTAAATGGTTGCTCACAACCCTTTGTGGATCATGTTTCTTATACTCGATGGAGACCAAATTCAGGTCTTCTAGGGCTGCAGCCTCGGCATGTGGGGGAACAGAAGCCCCGAAAACTATGAAATATGAGAACTCTGCCTCCACGTACCAGTCCGCTATGCCACTTAGATTTGTTGCAATGTTGTCTGAGATATGAGGTGGTGGGTGACCAAAAATGGCGATATGCAGAGGCACCATCACCTAGTTGAAAATTTCGTATGCAAAACTTTCTGCTTTATTTTTCCATAGCTTTTCGTGATATACATGCATGGGTCTGTCTTCGGCCGAAGTCCAACCCTAGCTCATCAATGGAAAGGGTGTCATGGAACATATTGCATCCATAATATATGCTGACATGAAGAATGAGGAAGGCCTCCCATTTTCCTTCTACTCCCGATACTCTGTGACCCGGTTGGCCAAACTATCCAAGAGCATCTTTGCCCAATTAAAAGAGCAACCTTCTGCGACCCGAAACATTAGAGGTACCCATGCAATGAAAAAATGTGATGTGTCCTCTCTCCCATATAGCCGGCATGTCATCATGGCCACATATTTATACTGTGGCTCCAACGAGGCGATTGAATAAACACCGTGGTCATTTTCCCTTAACTTCGCGGTGCACGAAACCCAATACTTTATCAAATTGGGCATGGTTTTTTCGTACTAGGTGCACTCTTTCTCCTTGAATTCCTCCAGGAACTCAGCGCCATATGTATACTCAGACATCGCAGGTATCTTATATATAGTTTGTAGATGCTCGGGCCTAAAAGTCCCGACAGTGACTCGCTGCCCATTCATGATAGTCCTAGTAGGCAAGTCTACGTGGTCCAACACCCATAAGATCATGTCATAATATGGAAGCAACCGTGGCCTGGTTGCTACTCTGTGCATTCCGGATTGGATGACTATCTTGTACTTGGTGTGTAGATCATCCCTTTTGTTGTCGTCGGAGTCGTCTGAATAATCCACCAATTCTGATTGCAGAACATTTGACCCAAATGACCAGTCAGGAACTGAGTCGACACTTCGGGGTGAAATATCAGAGACATTGTCTGAGCCTTGTCCTGCGACCTCGACATTCGCCTTTGCTACTTTCTACGGAGCCATAGCTTAAACTTGTGTTTTATCTCTTCTTCGATACAATTGCGTATACATGCAGAAATTGGTTTACTCAGAATTGATGAGCTCTACGTGCTTATGAAAATGCATTCGTTATAATGAAAAGAAACTCTTATATATATTTGAAAACTAGGTACTTTCAAAATAAGCCTATCAAATCGTAATTAGAAATAAATTTATTGCGTAAAACTCGATCTTACATGCATAGATTTACCCTATTTCTCCATAAATGTCATAAATTTCTGGCGGTTTGACAGTCAGTCGAAGTATGGAGAGAAATGGCTACCTCGGGAAATGCGCAAGCCTCGAGGTGCGGGATATATCTTGCTTTAGCTTAATTAATCAAATCTTACCAACGTTGATCAATTTCTCGTTGTTCGTTACATCGTGGATTTTCTTTTGACACTTTGAGTCTCCAAATCGCGAGATCGCAAGGACCGACTTTGGCTTAATTAACAGTACTTGCGATTTGGGGCATAATTAATTTTATAATCATTTTATTCGCCATATCGCAACTCGGAACATCGAAGACAAGTTTCTAGGAGATTAGTATGTCGAGTTGCAAAACCACGAGATGGCAATAATCAAGACTCAATTAAGGGGAAGAAAATCTTGGATTAAGTGATTAATTAATCATGTTATAATTACATCATGCCTTCGTGAGTCGGGGTTTAGACGCTGTGACTTTTGAAAAAGTTAGTGTCAAGTGGCAAAATGCCGAGAACAACACTTACCATAGTTATCTTTTTTCCTTTGACTCTTGACGTGGGTTATCCAAAGAGGACTTCGCGTTCTCGGCTCTCGGGGCTGTAAAAATAAAAATTTGGACTTGGCGAACGCCGAGGCGCGAAACCCCAACGACATCTAATCATGAGTTAAAAGATTTTACCCTGGTTACTGTCTTGAGTGAAAATTTAAAATGACTTTGTCGTTTCGTGACTTGGGACTTGTGAACTCATGGATTATAGTATCTGACTTGCGAGATCGCGAAGTAAAACAAAAAGATCGAACATTCTTGCGAAAGTGGACTTGTTTCGAGAGTAGAAAAGCATCGCTGCTTAAGTGACAAGGTTGCAGAGTTTTCAACATCTCGGGGGGAAAATAAGATCATCTTTAGATTTCAAGTATCAAAAAATGAAAATTGTGAAGGGTTAAAAAAAAAAAACAAGGGCGGCTCCAACACGTTCATTGACTGAAGTTGTGACATAACAGATGTCAGTGATTGTTGGTAAGGATGACGTAGCTGGACTGGGGTTGCTCTGGAATCTTTGGCGTACGGCGGCTAATGTCTGTCAAAAGCGTGGCAGTGTTGGGCAATGGTGGGTATAATGGCCATATTCTGAACATATAGCAGAAGCGAATTTGGTTCACAACCCTTTATGACTGGAATGGGGGGTGGTAGTGACAGTACTGGCTATAGTGGCGAGTGTTGGGGGAGTTTGATTGAGTGGAATCAAATTCCGTAACTCTGGTACAGATGGGCAATTGTTGGTTTGGTGTCCCTCTTTCTCACATAGTGCGCAAGGAGGTTGGATGCATGGANAGTAAGTATGGGAATCGTCATGGGGATTCCTTCTGTTTGGGGGGGAAGGGATAGTTGAGGGACCATCTCTGGTGGATGTAAATGCCAAACTAGAATTGCTAACACCATGTTAGGTAGGGTAAGCATGGCGGCTACCTGGAAAGATTTTATGCCCATTGGAGGGTAAAAGAAGGGGATTTGGGTGATGGCTTGGGGAACGGTCTCCCAAACTGGGATATGTCCTTGGGGAGAGGTAAAATCATGGACTGGTGGGGTTGACAAGTTCACAGGAGGTTTTTGAGGGGGGAGTTCTGTGACTAGTGGGACGTCAGATATGATAGAAGCCTCTGTAGGAGGAAGGGTATCCTTTGTGTGAGTTCCATTAGATGATACAACACATACTTGATTGGAAGGATGAAGGAGCGGTGGTGCTCCATGGTAAGTTCCTAACAATGATGGATCTTTGAAAATTCCAGGGCCCATCTCGATGAGTGGGTATGCGTCATGGTTCATGTGGATGAGAGGGAGAATGTTATCGATGTTGGCAGATGGGTTAGGCTCATAATGTGAGACTTGGTCAATGGTAACGATCTTCCCATTATATTGGAACATCATTGTCCAAAAGACGGAAGAGGCAACTGTCGTCATAGCGTACATGTAGCTACGGCCGAACAAGATATTATAATCGAGTGGGGCGTCGATAACTTCGATGTCGATGAGAATAATCTTGCCCCCGAGTTCTACGGGGAAATTTTGGAAGAGCCCTTCAGGAGACGATGGTCGTCTATCATAAGCTCGTAAGGTGATGGCAGAGGGTATGAGTTCGGGGGAACCAAGTTTCTGCCATACAGTTTTGGACATAATGCATGTAGATGCACCTTCATCGATGATACACCGATGAACTATGATGTTCCATATTTTTACTGGTATTTGAAAAGTGATCAAGGTGGGAAGGCGAGGTTCTCCACTGTCAAGATCAAAGGTAATGAGTCAGGTATCTGCGAGTTTGAATTCCCCCAAGGTAGAAAGTAATGATTTCCGCTGAGTGGAACAAGTCTGGAGGACCTCCAAAACTAACATGGCAGTCGGGGATTGTGCTAAGTCATCTACCAAACTATAGTTATGAGCTTCCCTAGCCTGTGGGTTGTGGACATTCCTTCGCAATGGGATGTGAGGGATGCGAAGAGGTGGCTCGGCGGTAGGGTGAGGAATCACCAACGGGGGTCCCGTCGGTGCAAGGTTTTCCTCTGGAGGGATGGGAGGAGACTCAGTGGGTGCATGATACTGACGATCACATGTTTGCAGAAGGATTTCTTCCTCACTAGTGAGGAGAATTATGCGATCTGTTGGATTGTTTGGGTTGAGGTATTGTCCCACCTGAGGTGGGGGATGTTGTGTGTCCTGTTGGGTGTTTATCACACCTTGATGTGGAATAGGATTCTGC
>SNQJ01S0016311.1:27747-54139 GCA_010110895.2 Picea sitchensis | reverse complement strand
AGAACTTATTCATTTTCTCCCTTTAGAAACATTTCCGCACCCTGACCATTAACACAGTGCGGAAAGTCCGCAGTCAGCCTGAATGCAGCCTGCGGAAATAAAGTATTTCCGCAGGATAGTATATATGCAGCCCGCGTACTATTTTCAAAAGTGTGATTTTGAGAAGCTGACAAGTGTAACTTTTTACATTAAAATGATATAAATGAAGAGTTAGATCTTCCATCACCATGTCATCATCTCGATAACCAAAAATGTGGATAACAGAGACCCTAACAGAAAAAAGTGTGCAGCCGAAAACACAAGTAGATGCACTCACGAAGAAGTTCCAAGCATTGAAGAAATCGGTGCAGAAGGAACACACTACCTGAGTGGCTCGGGATGAGCCACAAGTTAGAGTTGGGGGCCTATTGGAGTAGACAATTTTGGGGTAAGGTTCAAGATACAACGCATCAAACAAGGCAGAATGGACCACGAATGCAGTGCACGACGGGAACTAAGGAAAATCAATGAGACAAAATTGTGGATTAGCACGCGAAGGCAGTTAGAATGTGGACAAGTTGAGTCCACTTAGAGTTAGGGTTTTGGTAGTTAATGTAAAGGGTTTTTACCCATTTTTGTAATATAAATAGAGGATGTAGGAGGTAGCTAGGGGTATCATTGTGAGATCTTAGAACTCATGTGTGAAGAACCTATTTTGGAGAACCTTTATGAGTCTTGAGTCTTTGATATGTTTTGGGTCGAAGTATAAGTTTTGGTTGTATGAAGAGTCATGGAGTGTAACTAAGGGTCAGGTTGCAATTTGTGGAGCTTAGTGCGACACTAGTCAACCTCACATAGTATGAGAGGCTTTTGATGTAATGTGTGCAGCGTAGGACCTATTTTGATGAATAATAATAACAAGCAGAAGATCTTTACGGACGTAGCCCAGGGAGGGTGAACCACGGTAAAAATGGTGTCCCTATGTGTGTTTTTTTGATTTGATATGCTTTATGGTGAATGAATAATTAAATGAATGAATCTATTGAAGTTTATTTACATCGTGCAATATATTAGTATGATGTTTTATGCAGAATGAATGTTATTGAATGGATAGAATGGTAGATCTGATGAATGATGGTATGGTAGAATGAATGTTGAAATAGAATAAGTATAATAGGCCTAACGTTCCCACAAATTCCATCCCTTCCATGATTGCAGACACTTGGGTCATGAAATAACACATAAGCCATATTGGGTGAGACTGGGTTGTGCACTCTGTGCGCAGTGTTGCCTGTTGGTTTACCAGAGGGGTGAATGGTTTCTAGGGTTTTGTTGGAGAACTAACGTAGAACCCAAGTCAACCCATACATCCAACATCTTCCATGGCTCATTTCCTCAACTTCGTAGAATATTATTTTGAACCTTTTGAAGGGATGGAGTCCCCAACCATATGATATTGTTTGATGAAGAAATTTTGGCAGACATAATAGATGATTTTGACAACAGTGGACTGTTAAGAAAAACATAAGAATTTGAAGAATATGATATGTGAATATCATATTATATTGTTGGTGGTGGTACTACTCACCTTGGAGTTACAAATGTGATATTTCTAAGTCTGCATGGCTTTGCTATCGATCTGTGTACTCTTCTCGCATCAATGAGTTAGTCTTCTCAATAACATCATAATAGAAGGATTCGCAACTGGCTTTCTCTCCAGCATCGACCCCACCATCGACGTTTCCCCTGTAGTCAAAGCTCGACCTACCCACTAAAGTTTTTATTAGACTGTCCAACCATATTCATGTTCCATTCAATGAACTCTTCTCACATAATTATTATTGATTTTATGTAGTTAGAAAATTTACTAGTAAGTTTTGGTAAGTTTTATCAATTAGTAATCATATTCTTATGTATGGGCAACATTATGGCTACACTAGGACACTCTATACTGCATGCAATCATAGTGGGCGGATTTCAATGCATATTGGTGGTTGGACGAGCAATTTTGTTTTAGGAAATTCATTTTTAGCAATTTGGACTCTGTGCTTTGCAGAGTTCTTGAAGTGAAACAATAGAAAGACGAACCGAGGAAATGATTGCATTTAGCCGATGATATTTTGACTCTGGTGAAGGTTTTCAAATAAGGTAAGGACTTTAAGCCCGATAATCAAGTTATTAGAGAAAAAAGAAGACTAAATTTAGTAGATAGAGGAGGATGATTTCCGTAGTTCAAAATGTGTAGTAAAGTTTTGGGCGAGAGGCAACTAAATGCCCAATATTTCAATGAATACAATCTCTAAATAACATAGTTGTAAAATAATTCAGAAATTCAGAAATTAGTAAAAATGTGAATTAGATATCTAGCACCTAATTGACCTATTTGTAATTTGATGGTAATATCTATAATTTTAGAAGAAGATATTATGAAAAATGTGTTATAGAAATATTTGACTCACCCCATACAACTTGCTTAGAAGGCCTTTCCCATTTCCCTATGCAGACTTGAAATCCCTTTTGCAATTCTCGGAGCTAAAAAATACAAATTTTCCACATATACACGCCCTAACAACTTTGTAGCATGCGTATACGCAGGTTGCACCATTACAACCCGGGTACATCAGGTTTTGTGCTGAAAATTAAAAAATGGTGTCAATTTTCCATGTCACATCACAAGATCCATGATCCTTGACCTTCCATATAATGGAAACTCTCGGACTCGACCCTTTAGTTCCATTTGAAGACTATAAATGGGATATATCCAAGTCGTGGAAAGAAGGAGAGAGAATTCAACTTTGAGAGCAAAGTTACTCTAGAAAAATTATTCACTTCATATCGAGTCTGCATCCCTTTGTCCATTTAAGTATGAACATAGTGTTCAACCCCCAAGCTCTTCCCCTTTTGATGGAGAATCTCAGAGTCTCTCTTATATGAGCTTGCCTTTGGTGGAGGCCCAGCTGGAAGGACTTAGTTTCTCAGTTCTTAACGTGTCAACACAGAAATTTGTCATTCATACACTTCGATTGATTACATTTTAATAGAAATACTCTTTTCTCGTCCAATTAATTTCTTTCAAATATATGAATTGTTATTCCATGGGCGTATTTGTTATGAATATTGATGGATTATGCTATTATATGTGCTAACTTTATATATTATCACCATATGCTTGTGTATCTTGGTTGTTGAGGACAAGTTGTAGGTGTATTGCTTTGAATCAAGTGCTCAATGGTGGAATTCATCGAACATCTGGACGAGGTAGGCTCTTTATCTTGTCTTGTTAGCATATTTGTTAACATAGCATACTTGATATTAGAGTTGATTTCTGCAGTCATTTCCGTCTATTGTGGTTTACCCCATGCCATAAAGTGATTTTCCTCGTAACATAATTGGCGACCATACTAGGAATTGAATCTTCTTTTTAGGGTTTGGAGTGTTTTTCTCCTTTGATTTCTCTCATTTATTTTGATTTTCTTGTCGTCTGATTGCTTGAAAACCTATGTTCATTTTGATTCTGAGTTTCTTGGCCTTATCCTTAACCTGACATTGTTTCAATACATATACGTGGTTTTTTCCTTGACAATCACATACATATGCGAGTTGTAGTTCTGTAGGAAGCATATATATGCGGTTTTCTCATGGGAAGTCATATACATCATCCTTGTTTGCTTGATTTCTTAGTTTGGTGTTTGATGGGTAAGTTTTGATGGTTGTTGAGTCTTTTAAGTCTCTGTCATGACTATTAAGTGCCTGCAAAGTGATAGGAAACCTTTCTTTGGTTGAATTTTCGGGCGGTTTTTCTTTCTCATCATCCTTTTCCTTGGTTTTCCTTGCATCCCGGGCTGGATGTTTTCTTCTTGATACTCTACTTGGTTTGTCTATGTTTACATACAGTGGGGTCTTTATATCAAGTTGATGTTCAATCCTTGCATTTTCATTCTTTTATATTGAAAATACAAAAAATATACATTTTGCATTATTAGCATTTGATCTTTTGGGTTCTTATCGTTGATCTTAGTACATGTATGGAAAGATTGCATCTTATTTGAAATTGTAGAATTGAATTGAAAGTTGCAATTTTGAAAAGCTTATAATTTATTGAAAGTTGGAGTTAGTACTTTGCATTATATTCATATTCATTTCTTTTACTTGCTGAGTCATAACATCATCAGTTTCACAACCACATCTTTTGAGTAAGCAAAGCCACTAAAAGTAATGCTGATAAATTTAAATTTGATTAGAAACGATTTTATTTTTTTGGGTGCACAAACTAGCCTAAGATTTAGAGTCTTGGAATAGGATTTTGTGAGTAAACTTCTCCATGGCTATTAAACTAAACATATGTGTCTAACTAAGGGAGTGGTGAAATCCATTGTATAATTGGTGACGTCGGGAGGCTCCACTCACACCAGAGTTAAGCATGAGGTGGTGTGAAGTCGGTTGAGGAGATATCCCTCCAATACCTTCTTAGCGTCAAATATATTTCTAGGTATCTATTCGTATATGGGGGTCTTGCTAGTACCTTTACCTCTATGAGAGGCGGTGCTTTCGAGATTTCAAGCTTTGTTACCCTGCCCATATGATAGACTTGACTTACAACTGTTCATCTACACATCAGTTATATCATGGTGGATTTAGTTGCTTTACATAGGTAGCCACATAGGTTACTTGCAGGGGTTATTCTACAGGTGCCCTGAGTCAAATAAGGGTCAGACAACACACAACATTTATAAAGGATTACCTCTCTGGGGGGATCTAACCGACTGGTTTTTAAGCCCATGAGGGCCCTTATAACTGATTATGATACCTATGATCTTTTGAAGGGAGTCTCAGGCCCCTCTTGGGTGAGGCATACCTAGGGAGGGAGGCCCCTTTCAACCACTTTATCATGTTTGTATGCATATTGTCCCTTTTTGTTTATTTTGGTGTGCTCTTTGATTATTAGTTGGCCTTAGGATTTTGTATTGTGTCATGAGTTTTCATTGCTATGGTTAGTGGAGTCCCCGTGACTCCCTCAGTTAGCACTACCCAACCCATGGTCTTTGCTCATTCCATGGGGACGAATCCTTTTGTATTTTCGAGTGGTACACCGAATCATGATACTCAAACAATACCTTGGGCCTCTAATCATCTTTCTCATGGTATGCTAGAAATATCTTTGCACTTTCCATTCTATGTCTCGTCTCCTTATGTGAATCCTACGTTTGGGTCTGGGGGCATGATGCCTCCTTATTCTCCCTTTTTGTTTGGTGGGAGTCATATCCCTCAACCAACTCTTAGGGTATGAGGTTGGAACCTTCCTTCTTATGGATCCAATCTTAGCTTCACTTTTCCAGGAGCAAGTGCTCAAATGGGTGGTAATTCTACCTATTACATCCCGTCCATCTATCCTTCTTCCACTATGCGAGTTCCTACTAACGCTTTTCCCATGGCGGGCCTCCATCTATCTTCTGGTATTTCATTCGGGAGGAGTCAGTTTAACCCCCTTCACAAAGTTCCTTCGTCCAGGGGAAACATATATCCTCACATGAGTAACCCTTATCATGTCGCTTTCTCTTCCCAAGCGGCTTCCTCAGTGTTGATGCCCTTACACCCCTTTATGAATCAGTTTGGAGGAGGATATTATTTTTCCGGACAAGGCCATGGTGTATACTAGAACCCTTCCTAGCTTGTGATTTCTCAAAACTAGTCTTTCCTGGAACCTTGGTCTCAAACGCCGCAACCAACCGCCACCACCAGTCCAGTCACTGCAAGTCACACTGACATTATATCACCAACCTCTGCTAGTCATGTTGGAGATAGGTCAACAACCTCTGCAAGTCATGTAGAATACCAGTAACCAATTGTTTCATGTCATGCTGGGGGCACAACTCTAGTGACTACTAGTCACTCTGCACATCCATCACCAACCTTTGCTAGTCATGTTGGAGATTCATCACCAACCTCTACTAGTCATGTTGGGGGTTCATCAACAACCTATGCTAGTCATGTTGACGGTTCATCACCAACCTCTGCTAGTCATGTTAGGCATTCATCACCAGCCTCTGCAAGTCATGTTGGAGATTTTCTACTAGCCTCTACAAGTCATGCTAGGAGCATGTCACCAACCACTGCAATTCATGCTGGTGGCATTCATATGATTGAGAAGCCTAGACATATAAGATGTAAGCCCAATTTCTTTTGTAGGATTTGCAAAGGAGATCACCTTACTCATTTGTGCCATGCTACTGCTATGGTACAAGAAGTGTGGTCCTTTCCTGGGGGCCCTTCGGGTTCCGAGTCATCTTTGGTTTCCCAACCTTCTAAACCTTCTTCAATTCAAGAAGTGGTCGTTCCGATGCAATATTTGGTCGATACCACTCTTCTCTTGGAGAGTGACAAGTCTAAGGAAGTGACATTGTCGATGCAATCTTCGGTCAATCCCACTCTTCTTTTGGGGGGTGATGATTCTTTCGACCATGTCCTTATCATTTATAATTATGTACCTTCTTCACAAGGGAGCATTCCACTCTCCTCGAGTACGCTCCCTCCAAGTCCTAGGGTGGTTTCCTTTGATTGGAATGATCTTGTAGAGCCTCGACTTCCTTCTTCTACACCCTTCCAGATAAGGGGCATTCTTCGGTATATTGTAGATAAGGTAACCTCTACAAGTATTTTATCCTCCTCGACTTGGAAAGCTTCGTGTTTTCCCAAGCTTGTGTCAACTATCTGTGAGTTACTGACTTTCGACAAAAGTATTGCACGAGAGCCTTGGCCTCCCCCATCATATACTACTTAGAACAACATCCTCGAGTCTTGTTTAAGCTCTTTTCCGACTCTCTCAAAAAACAAAAAGATTTTTGAGTGAACTTGTCTCTTTCACACTCATTAATTGGATCTGAAATGAAGTATATTTGGTGTAAGTTTAACCCTTTTTCGGACCAAGTAGACTAATTTCGAAAAAGGAATACTCTAGTCACTAGTGGCTAGAAGAGTTCTCCTAGGTATTGTTTTATACTTTTTCGGGCCTAGGGGACTAAATTTATAAAAAATGACATTCTTTGGAGTTAAGTTGTAATTGCATCTCATTCTTTTGCTTGAAGTATTGAGCCTATTGTCGATTCCCGTTTTCACATTATAATCATATCACCTCAGCAGTTTGCATCATCAGCTAAACAAAACCTTGCTTTGCATCTTGACAACCTATACCATAAGATGAAACATTCCCCCGAGTGTCCATGTCTTGCATGCACCCCCTCGCCTTTGAATAGAGCACAAACTTTTGAGTCCATTTGTCATCCGAAGTTTGGGTTTTAGCATGACCTTAGGAAGCTGAGCTCATTACTTAGAGTTTACTCCTCCGACTGGTTACTCTTCCAGTCCCTATGGAAAGTTTGATTGGTGCCTCTTGCATCACAAAGTTTCAATATCGAGTCTATGCTGCCAGAGTCTTTCATATGTCTCATGCTCTTGTTCAAAGGATCTCTATAAACCTGTGTCTGCCACTCCTCGGAACTCTTGAATTTGCATGTCGGCCATACCCTCAGTGTATCTCAAAATCACATGAAGCTATAGTCTTATTATGCACCTTGGTCCTACTTTCATTATGGGTAGGTAACCTTGAACCCAACAGTCAACATCATCTCACTGGTCACTGACTGGGGGGTTTCCCTTGTGTTCGATGACAAGAAATCTATTCACACATTGGGATTCGTGCAATGTCTTGGATCTATTATCCTTATTGGTGGTTTGCTCATCTTTGTCAACAGTTTTCATTATTGGATCCTATTCAGAGGGTCTTTTCATACACTACTTGCATCTGGTGCACGCGAAAGACGCACAGGGTCATTGCTTCATGAAACATGTTCTTCATCTGAGTTCGTCCAAATCATCAAGCTACTGCTTTATACCTCGTGTTGACTAATGAGATATGCCTTAATGCTCTCCTTTCAAGGAGTCTCCTTCCATCAACTTCAGCTCATCTATTATGGAACCGAGACCTAGAGTCTTTATGAGTACCTAGAGGCTTGCAGTCATTAGTGGCAAGTTCTCTCGCCATCGACAGTTGGGAATACATCAATGTCTCCCGATCGATGGATTCTTTGAGCGTTTGACCTCAAATCCTTTATTCACACTTATAATAATGTACTCAGTGCCTTGATACCTGCTTTCATTATCGATAGGTTATCTCGCGTTTGTTAACGGTATTCATTAATGACCGGTATTCAAACGAAGTCTCATTGTGTTCGACTTCAAATCCTCTATTCATATAATGCAGACTTGCACCTTTGGCGGATCATGTAGAAGACTTGAAGACATCAACTATAGTAGCATCTTTCCCGAGTTGTTGCTATCATTCATTGGACCAGCACCTATGATTTCAGTTATCATGGGAGATCAAATTATATTCCATTGTATACATATATCTTCATATTGGTTTTGAGACCAGTCTTCACTGGGCCATGTTCGTGACTATGACATGTGACTACTTTGTGTTTCATATTCATGGCCATGAGCAGCTAATTGGTACATCTTTTTACATGGATCTGTAGTGTAATTCAAATTGGCAGCCATGTGCGCAGAGTCACTATATATTATAATATTGTAATGAGCAACTAGTTCTTCCCGTTGAGTCTCCATTACTCCACTTCTGGGATTTATAATGTATTTCAACCATCGCAGATATTCCTCTGACCTCACACATTAGGGGGCATCAGTTATAGCAAGATTTGACTCACCCCATACAACTTGCTCAGAAGGCCTTTTCCATTTCCCTATGCAGACTTGAAGTCCCTTTTGCAATTCCCAGAGCTAAAAAATAAAAAATTTCCACATGTACGTACCCTAATAGCTTTGTAGCATGCGTATATGTAGGTTGCACCATTACAACCCATGTACGTCTGGTTTTGTGCCCAAAATTAAAAAATGGTGTCGAGTTTCCATGTCACGTCATGAGATCCATGATCCTCGACCTTCCATATACTGGAAACGCTCCGACTTGGCCCTATAGTTCCATTTGAAGGCTATAAATGGGCCATATCCAAGCTATGGAAAGAAGGAGAAAGAATTCAACTTTGAGAGAAAAGTTACTTTGGAGAAATTATTCACTTCATATTGAGTCTGCATCCCTTTGTCCTTTTAAGTCTGAACACAGTGTTCAACCCCCAAGATCTTCCCTTTTTTATGGAGAATCTCATTGTCTCTCTTATATGATCTTGCCTTTGGTGGAGGATTGAAGTGGTGGAGGCCCAACGGGAAGGGACTTAGTTTCTCACTTCCGAACGCGCTGACACAAAAGTTTGTCATTCATACACTTTTGTTGATTACATTTTAATAGAAAAACTCTTTTCTCGTCCAATTAATGTCTTGCAAATATATGAATTGTTATTCCATCAACGTATTTGTTATGAATATTGATGGATTATGCTATTATATGTGCTAACTTTATATATTATCACCATATGCTTGTGTATCTTGGTTGTTGAGGACAAGTTGTAGGTGCATTTCTTTGAGTCAAGTGTTCAACAATGGACTTCATCGAACGTCTGGACGAGGTAGGCTCTTTATCTTGTCTTGTTAGCATATTTGTTTACATAGCATACTTGATATTAGAATTGATTTCTGCAGTCATTTCCGTCTGTTGTGGTTTACCCCATGGCATAGAGTGATTTTCCACGTAACAAAATGCTACATCCAATTTTGAACAAGAGGACAAATCATTCAAAATAGAAATAATTTTGAGGTAATGTTGAATATAGGTTCAAGGCAGGGAGACGTTGAATTTCTGAATGAAGAAAATCTCATCAGTCACGTTCAACACTCACTATCGTTCACTGTCCATGTCCAGGTGCAATCTTCTATGATTTCTATCTTCCTTATTTCCTTGCTTTCTCCCTTTGGCTTTCAAGGCGGTGAGGAGTTGATGTGTACCTTTTGGCTTTTGAGGCAATGAGAAGAAAACACAATGAGGAGCAGATGTGGACACACACAACATCGATTGGATGAACATCATTGATCAGAGCATCAACTGCACGAACATCATTGATCTAATGCCAAACCTCTGACTACAGGACCAATTATTACATTGACTGCAGTGACCCGACATAGCCTCAAAATTGACCACTTATCATTTTATTTTTTAAAACTCTTTATTAACTAAGACAAATAAGGAAAAGAAAATCGTTTACACCAGTGGTATTTAAATCACATCATTATGTTTGAACCAATGAAAATGTTCATACATCAAATTGGAAAATTACCAAAATAAATTTGTTTTAAAAAAAGTTTGAATTAATAAAAAAAAATCTAGAAACTTTGGAATTTTTTAGTGAAAGAGATAAAGTAATGAGAAGTCTATTAAAAAAACATAGCAAAATGCACCGAGTAATATATCAAAACTAAGTAAGGATGTTGCCTATTATACGAAATGGTTTTTTTCGCCGAAATCCGACAATATAAATTTACACGAATCACTATTTTTTGTTGTTCAAAATCCATTTTTGAATGCAGAAATGGATTCAGCATGCTGAAAAACATGAGGCACTCCGATTATACAAAAATAATCACTCAAATCTACGAATATTAACAATTTTTCACCGGATTTTAGGCAAATGTCCCCGAAAAAAATCATCATTTAGTAGAACGTTTAGCCTAAGTCCTAGGTAAGTAATAAGAAGTCAAGGTTCCTTAACTTCAAGGTGAAAGCTATAGTCCCTAGCCTTCTAATAATCCAAAAATTAACCTCTTCAGTGCTCATTGATATGCATTGTGACATTGATAGATGCTTTGAATTTTACCCGTATTTATAAAATTGCATTAATATTTATGCTTCAACTTTATTTTGTAAAAAAAAAAAATCAGTTGAGAGTTTCAAGCTTTTAATAAGTCCTAGTCTAAACGTTCTACTTTTTGGTCGTCTCTGACGATATTTTCCGGGGATATTTGCCCGAAATCCGGTGATAAATTGTTGGATCAGCGGAAAATGCCACAGAGATTTTTTTAGCATGTTGGATCCATTTCTGCATTCAAAAATAGATTTTAAACAACAAAAAATAGTGATTTCATGCAAATTTATATGGCCTAATTCCAAAAAAAAACAAAACATAAAACAATTAGACAATGATTATCTATAGCAAATTGTCATTAATTAAATGAATTAAATTAATTATTGTAAGCAGATTGTCATTAATTAAATTAATTATTGTACTGTGAATCGACTGCATTCTGAAATTTTTTTCCCCTTAAACTAAATTAAGAGGAGAATATTTATATGTTTTATTGATGATCTGCATGACATCACTCACATCTTTTTGTGCAGATACTGAATTGTCAATTTGTCCATAAAGGCATAAACTAAACTGTAGGAGTATAGTTTGTTTCATGAATCTCTGATTGTTTGTACCGAGTAGATTTAAGGAGTATAGTTTGTTTCCTTTCCAAATTTTGGTGCCCTATAAAAACCCATTCCCCACCAGTTGATGCGGTGCCGTCTAAAAACCCGTTCCCCACCGGTTGCATCAAGCGAAATTTTTTTAATTCTACAATTCATATCACGATAAATTAGCACATATGGCAAGGAAGGTACTAGCCAGGCCAAGAATTTCACTTTAATATATATTTTCCAGGTCCACGTAAATTCAACACGTCAAAAATTAAAGCATTATGTAGAACCAACTTGAAAAGCTCTAACGTTGTTTGGATTTTCTGTATTTTAGTAGTCTAGCTTTGTTTTCAGTTTTCGCTATTTTTCTTTTTCTGCTTACAGTAGTTGATTTATGTTCTCTGTTTTAAGCACTTCCTGCCGCTTTATCATTTCTATCATTTTATTTCTGCTATTTTAATTTGCTGCAATTTTATTCTGATAGAATTGCTATTTGCTTTGTCTTTTTTTATTGATTTCGGTCAAAGAATAAGATGTTGGGTCAGTTCTGCCACAGTGACACTCTTGCAAAGCATTGTTAGTCAATAACAATCAAGCTTACACAATTGTTGCGATGTTTCCCCTGAAGCATACTTGAATTTGCTATCTGCTTTCATTGTTGTTTTATAAATAGAACTGGTTATCTCTTGCTTCTTCTTTCCATTTCTTCATCGATTGAGATTTTTTTTTGAGAAAGTCTAAATATTTTCTCCTTGAAGTTAAGAGCAAATTCTGGTTAAATGATTATGAATACAGTGGTAAAAACCTCTCATACTTAACACTTTTCATGAGTTATTCCCAAATTCTCGGTCATTTTTCCATTAAATCCGCTCACTTCCCCCTCTTGCATAATCTTCCTGGTTATATCTCCTTGATCTATTGATTTTGGTCTGTGAAACCATGAGTTCTGACTACTAAATTTGTTCAAAACAAATTTCCCTGTGGATTAGTTAGTTTGTTGACGATTAAAATCGCGACGAAGTTTAGCCAGCAAAGTATTGCTAAAACCTATTATTATAAGCCAATGTATAAATAATACTAGTAGGTGGGACCCCCTTGTAGATTGGAGATCAAGTCTGGCTCTCATTTAATGGTTGTGTTGTTGTTCAACATTGCATACATGGTTGATGAGATCTTGTTTTTATTGGTTATGGATTGGTCTTACGATGTGTTGATTCTATGTGCTACAAGTAAATGATGAATAAGGCATGCTATGTTCTAAGCTCTAATTTCATGTTATTACAGGCTATGTTATTCATTGATACCATTGTTATATGTTCTTGGGACACCTGCACAACAGACATGTTAGTAACAGTACTTAAAAAACAGTTGGAAAATGGCAAAAACAATATAACAAATGCAAAAGGAAAAGGGATCTAACTATGCAAATATACTACACTACATGCATGAATCATTAAAACGATTATGGTTAAATCCTAGCTAGCAAGTTAATGGTTATGTGATTTGATTGAGCTATATGGTTAATATGTATGTGGTATATTTTGGAAGGATAGGATGTGGGTGGCGCATTTGACAAAGCGATAGGTGCTAATGGTTATGCGATTTGATTAAGTCATATGTAGTGGTGATTATGTTATGGCATACATTTGGTATGGGTTGTGCTATTGGTTTTAATGGGTGATGGTTTCGATACATGGTTTGATTAATTGTGTTAATGGAAAACTTGCTGGCATGTACTAAGGAATTAATGGACTATGAAGGGAGACGACGTGCATTTATTGCATGTCACCCTTACTCCTTCGCTAACCGCCACCCTAATCAGACTATTGTTCAACTTTGTTGTTGTGGTTATGCTTCGACTTCCTAGCAGAGAGGAACCGCTCAACCAACTCACGTTTTAAGGTGTTTTGATTACAAGTATGTCTTTTTTTACCATCCATGAGTCTGCTCTGGTTATGAAATGGATATTGGCTAGGATGTATTGGTTTGTGCTTTCCTTGAGTATGACAACTGTGTGAAATTGTGATTTTTCTGGAATGAATTGTTAGTGGCTTTCTCTATGATAATGTCTGAAGTTACAATGTATTGGGTCGTTCTGAGTATCAGTAGCCATAAAGGCTCTCTGTCATCCTTTCCGGTTTAGTGGAGGGTTCCATTTGGTCTAGACTAGACGACTACCTTCACGCATTGTATCACTGTACCCATTCTTGGCTCTCATAGGATTTCAATGAGTTTGAAACACCCTATGTCACTGTGCACTATTCACTTGGGTATTGGGGTTACTTCATTCTTCCAATAGTCGCACAATGGGTTATATTGCTTCTTATCGGCTTTGTCTTCACCACAATGTTGTAGTTGGTTGACTGGGGGAGCCACAATGGTTATACCCCGCGTGTGCTAAGTATCATTACAAGGCTCAAATGGAGCTTTGCTCCTTTGTTCATGGCTTCTCATGTCCCAAGATTTGTCACCCTGTCCACGAAGTGAATTGTGGTTTTCTCTGTGTGTACATCATTGGTCTCGGAGGGTTTCATCATCAAGAAAAATCGACTATGGCTTCCTTGTGTTAATCCACAGAGCAAACCCTTTCTCCCTTGAGTCCATGTGTTGATAGAGGGGACCGTTATGGCCTGTCGGGTGTACTGTTGGACTAGTGGTGTGTTGTCGATGGAATGAATCACTAGCTTGCCCATTGATTATGTGACAATGGTGTTGGTTTTGTTTTCTAGTCACTACAATGGCTATTATAATTGGATGGATAAGCTCAACATGGTTAATTAGAATGAGTTGTTAAATCAAATACATAGTTGTTGTCTCCTTGTGTTTATTGAATGGATAACCTGACACTGTTTAAATTGATTAATGCACAATGATGCTTCGCGCTTGATGCATTGGTATGAGTGGCATTCCTATAGTACGAGTCAATGATTACTGTAACTATGATTTTTTAATGGCCTAATGATCATTGCAATCGGGGTGTTTACGACAGTTCCATTCACTGTAATAAGTATGGTTATTCGATTGCGTCATCAAGGATGAGCCCGTGTTTTACACAGTATGGTTTTGATTGCAGTTTGATTGATTTGAACATTTATGTATGTTGTCTCCTTATGTTGGATTGATAGATCGGCACGATATGTTGAGTTAATGATACTGTGCTTGTGTGTTTTAAAATTTTCAAGAGGGAATGTTGCATTGTGGTAACTATGGCATAGTTATCCACAGTGTTGTTATCAATATTAATTGATTGCGCCATTGGAGGATAGAAGGAGAATCATACTAAGGTTTGCTCTTTGAGTTTATGCTGAGATAGTTCAGTTTTCATTAATTACTTAATTTATCACAAGCCTAATTCTTTTTATGATAGCAGTGTCTTATTGTAGAAAACAAGATTCGGGGCTGAATTACATCATTCAAACACTTGTTTTTCAGAGGTGTTGTTCTATCTTTGATAGTCTGTATAGACTTGTCTATTTGTGAATTAGTTTTCATGACTGACAAAGGCTATCATGCATAGTCGAGTGGGCAACAATCTGTGGCAAGTTGATCCAGCTTTTAGAGTTCAGTTTTTTATTTTCTGTCAGAGGTCATTTTGTATGTTCCATTGAGGGTGTCTATGTTTTACTTTGGCCCTAAATTTCTTCATGAAATTTTGTAAAAGAATGACTCTTTGGTGAATTGGAATGAAACAAAAGATTTATTTATGTCTCATCTGTCTTGATTATCATCTTGGTGTCTTTACTTCTGTCTTTACATTTATTTCAGCAATTGTTATATTTAGAACATTACATAAAAAATAAATTTCCAGCAAGCTTTTTATTGATAAAAGACTAGCCTAAGCACTGGTAATTAATACTTGTGAGTTAGGATGTTATTTTTGTTGGCTATAAACATAGGGTGATATTCCCGTCTATTTTGCTTAAGTCAAGCAGAATCTGAAAATGCTTGAGTAAGATCATTTCATATCTTTTCCTCAACAAACATGTCATCAGTACTTCCAAAAATAATATCATCAACATTAAATTCAATTAATAAAATATTATCTTATCTTGAGTTACCTTGATGTAGAGGTTGTTGTCTGCACTTCCTTTTCTGAGTAGACGCGGACGCACGCACACAACATCGACTGCATCAACATCATTGATCAGAGCATCAACTGCATGAACATCATTAATCTATAGTGTCAAACCTCTTAGTGGAAGATGAGTCATTACATTCACTGTAATGACCATAGCCTCAAAATTGACCACTTATCATTTTATTTTTTAAAACTCTTTATTAACTCCTACAAATAACTAAAAGAAATAGTTTACAATAGGGATATTTAAATCACATCATTATGTTTGAACCAATGAAAATGATAATACATAAAATTGGAAAATTACAAAAATAATTTTGTTTTCAAAAAAAAAATTGAATTAATACAAATTTTCTAGAAACTTTGGAAAACACATAGCAAAATGCATCAAGTAATATATCAAAACTAAGTAAGTAATAAGAAGTCAACTATCCTAAACTTCAAGGTGAAAGCTATAGTGCCTAAGGCAGGGACTAATAATCCAAAAATTAACCTCTTCAATGTTCATTGATATGCATTGTTACATTGATAGATGCTTTGAATTTTACCTATATTTCTAAAATTGTATTAATGTTTATGCTTCAGCTTTATTTTGTAAAAGAAAAAAAATTAGTTGAGAGTTTCAAGCTTTTAATAACGCTCTAAGTTTTGGTTTTTCTGTGATGATATTTTCCAGGAAGATTTGTTAGAAATCTGCAGGGAGATTTGCTCGAAATTTGGTGAAAATTTGTTAGATCCACAGATTTGAGTGATTATTTCTATATAATCCAGGTATAAATTAAACTGTAGAAGTATAGTTTGTTTCATGAATCTCTGATATTTTGTACCGAGTAGATTTAAACTCTAGTGTAGAAGTATAGTTTTTTTCATTTCCAAATTTTGGTGCTTCCCCACTGGTTGCCTCAAGCTGTCAAAGAATTTTTTTTAATTCTCCAATTCATATCACGATAAATTGGCACAGATGGCAGGGAAGGTACTAGCCAGCCTTAGAATTTCACTTTAATACATTTGCCAGGTCCACTTAAATTCAACGGGTCGAAAATGGCGTTGGCTAAACTTTCTACTTTTTGGGTTTTTTGGCCAGAATCCTCTGATGTAAATCTGGACAAAATCGTTATTTTCTGTTGTTTAAATTGCATTTTTTGATGCACAAATGGATTCAGCGTGCTGAGAAACTCTTGAGGCACTAGGATTATACAAACTTAGCCATTCAAATCTGCAGATCTAACCATTCCTCACCGGAGTTCGGACAAAATCAAACTAAAAAAGTCACCGTAAAACTTCCAAAAGATAAAACGTTTAGACTACTTTGTCGAAAATTAATGGCTCATTGATTCCTTGGTTTTTCACGTACTTTCATTAATGGAGTGCTTAAGGACATACATTCAAAGATGAATTATCATTAATGGAGTGCTTAATGACATACATTCAAAGATGAATTGTGATTTTTTTCTACCAAATTCTCATAAATAAAGTACTTTGGAAGTTGGATGGAAATTTCCAGTTTCAGTGGTCCACTCAGCACCTGCATTTACTTATAACAAAATACAATACTCCATGCTACCTATATTACACAGTTGGCCTGCAAAAACTATCATGCTTGCCATCATGTTGGCCAACAATATACAGCTTGCTTTGCAACATTGAATGCTGCTGCAGGTGGTATATACACAATCAGATCACTTTCTATTGTTGGACTACCAAAACTATTATATTTGTCATTATGACTAATAATATACAGCCTGTTATGCAATATTGAATACTGCTGTAAATAATATATACACTGTAGAATCACCTTAATATATAGGCTGAAATATATCTGACTGTGTATATACAACCTACCACAGCATTCAATGCTTAACAGCAGGCTGCATATTGCTCCATCATGCTTGGCTTTTACTTTAAGGAGACGAAAGCCGAATGCACAAGGAAGTATCCAAACCCACCAATACGGACACAATGCGCTACAGGTAAATACCTGTAGAACAAATCCCAGTCGTCATTTCCAGTTATATATATATTGGTGTCAAATAAAAAACAAATTGCTTGGAGATCCACTGGTGAAGTCGAGTATTGAGATCGAGAAATGCAAAATTCGAGCGTTTGTGGTTTGGGCAATTCGGTGTGCTACAGATATACCGACTTAGAAAACTCGTGAACATGCTTAATCCTCGCTCTGGTGTGCTTGGGATTTCGGATTTTAATTCCTTCATGGCTCTTGTCCTCTTACAGGTGAAACCTTCAGTGGGCATTCATTTCTTGCAATTAACATGTACAATTCATTAAAATATAGGCCGGCGTGCGTATAATAACACTGTAAACTTCCTTACATCTCAAAACAATTATGATTGATGGGCTGGCAGGGGAATCGGGATTCGGGATCAGCGAATGAAGTATACACAATGTGTATACGCCGTGGCGCTATAGCTAAGACCTACGCAGCCCGAGTTAATAAAAACTTAGAACGTGGTCTGGTAATAATTGTAAGCTGGTGTGGACTTAAATTAAGCAAAAAATTCTGACTAAGACACTATGAAAAAAATTGGGGTTGGTTAAATTTTATATTTTGGAATTGATCAGAATTTGGTGATGTAAATTTGGACAAAATCTCTATTGTTTGTTGTTTAAATTGTTTTTTTGAATATATAAATGGATTCAGTGTGCCGAAAAATCTTTGGGGTATTTGGATTATACAAACTTAGCTACTTAAATCTGCAGATCTAATCATTCATCACTTGGGAAAAAATCAAATAGAAAAAGTGGCTAAAATACCTAAAAAAAAACACTTGGAATTATACAAACTTAACCACTCAAAATTAGCTATGCTATTAGGACGAAACAGGATAACCCTTTCATTGCCAGTAAACCCATTCAGTTACCAAAAATGCTTTTGACGTGACGTTTCTGACAAGACGGCTAACCCGCAATCCAAAAATGCTTTTGACGTGACGTTTCTGACAAGACGGCTGACCCGCAATCAACGCGTTTGTATTACATGAACGCACCTTGATTTTCAAAAGTCATTCCTGCTTCATTACTCCAACCCCATAGATTCCTAATCAACCAACCCCATACTCTCACCAATCCCATAGATTCCTAATCCCCCCTTGGTCTCTTAGCGATTTGATTTTTGCGAAATCTTGCCCCTCAGTGTTCCATAGGCTTTGAAAACATTGATACCATGTAGATGTTTTGCACACGACATTGACTTAGATACCCAATATGAAATACTTAGTTTATTTTGTGATAAGGATGGTGTACAAGTCACTCATGGAAAGGCAAAGGTCATGGCATTCAACATGTTTAAGGAAGCTTCCAAAGTGAATCTGATGTGTAAATCGTTGTTGTATATAGAAGTAGTATTTGACTTTGTATGTTTTATCTAATTTTTTAAGTTCCTAAAGTATAAGTAAAATTATATATTAAAGATTAATGTTTTTGAAATTTGTTAAATATTCTTTTTAATAATAGAAAGTGGTGATTGTTTTAGTTTGAGTTAAAGTTGTCAAAAATTTAAAAATAATAAATCAAATAAAAAGTCTATAATGTTGACAATTGGTTTGCTTTTGGAAATGATGAGTGGGATGTATATGACACATTAATTCACTATATGAACATGCATCCATCCTCCATAGCATAGTAAGTAGAGTGTGTCTTTATGTGAATGGGTTTTTTTCCTCTATGTATTAGTAAGTAGAGTGTATCTCTATGTGAGTGGTTTTTTTGAGTGGGTTTAGAAGATTGTTAGATGAGAACTAGAGTAGCTTTTAAATTGGTGTGTGGTTATAATATGCTTTTAACTAATTATGATTGTGAGAAGATAGTATTTTTATCTTAAGACAAAGTTTGATGTATAAATATGTAATATTGTTTGATATAATAGATTATTCAACACACTTTTGGTGTTTACTCTTCTATTTCTTTACATGGTATCAAAATTGATATGGGCCTGAGTATTTGTATGTTGTAGAACATGGTTTTTCCTTGTGTTATAGTGTGTTTGCAGTGTTGCTAATCATTAAAAAAAACCATTGTGTTCCTACTTATTGAAGAAGTTCATGTGTTGCTTCATGAGAATCTATCATGAAAAGGTCACGAGAGATTCAAACTCAACTATATGAGATTGGGTACATGATCAATGTGTGTTGGTCATAGTGGAGGACACATCATCTGTAGGATTGTTATGTATAACCATGTAAAGGTTAATCTCTACATGGAACTACGTGATTGTAGTTATGTGAAGGTCTAATTAAGCAACCATTACAGAGAATGATGTCATGAATGCATTGATTTATAACTTCTTTACCGAACATACATGTTTGTATTGCGGCGACATAATTTGACTTGTCTACCTAGATTTCTCATGGTGAATCAATTTGTTATGTAAGGTTCTCGTGGAAGTATATGCATAGATATGCAAGTTGATGTAGCAAACACTATGTGGAATATCGCTCTGGTGTTTTGAAGTATATGCAATTTGTGGCAATTGAGAAGGAATGAAGAGAGGTTGGCACTTTGTTGTATTGAGATGATTCAAGAAACAAAGATGAGTGTGTGATTTGAGGAGCAACCTAGTACTAATAGAGTGCACATATCAAATCTGAATATGATGTTCAAAATGTTGCATTTACCAATAACATTTAGATTAGCTAATGGCAACAATGTCGATTGGATAACATTAGATTTCTTTATTGTCGATGAGATTGTATGAGTTGCTAATGTAGCATAGAGAGAGTCAATCTAATTGTTTTTTTTTCTCTTTTTGGCTACCAATTGGTTTGATTGGTTCATGTATGTCACATCACCTAAATTATTTGGTGTGTGGTGCTTTTTCATCGGGTTGTTGAAAATGGTTATGACTGATATGCTAGTAGGGGCAATTTGGATGTGTTGTTTGTAGCAAAAATTTTGTTGCTTAAAGTCCTCCATTGATTTGTTTGTGAATTGTTGTGAGTGGCATGTTAAAGCCTCCATGTATCCATGATTAATTGAGCCCGTGTGATGATTTGTTGGCTATGTGCAACCCCAATTTGTGGTTGGATATGTTGTAGTGTTGACAGAGAGAAGGCTATCTATTGTAGTGACAACTAGTGTGTCCTTCTGGGAAAGTCAACAAATAAATGAAGCTTGTCTAGTTGTGCAAGTGTGCAAAGATAAGGTATGTTGATGAGACGCTTCCAAGCCATGTAAAAGGAGAAGAGAAAAGGCCATGCGATATGGAAATATATAAGAATCCTCTACAAGTCTTTTTGAAAAGCCGCATCGAGGATTTGTTTTTTGTTTTCCCTTGGTGCATCTAAGTTGATAGCTTGTTTGGTGTGTCCAAGAAAAAAGATTGCTTGGTGTGTCCAAGATGAGATGGATAGCTTGCTTGGTATGTCCATGTCAAATGAAGGATGCCATGGTGTGCTCAAGTAAAAAACTAGATGGCCTCAATTATGATGTGCCCAATCTGCAAGGTTTGGTCTCTATGATGAATAGGTGAGTTCAAATTAACTAGGACATGTGTATGTGCATCCTTGTGCTTGGGCACATAAGTCAAACTTGTCATTCAATCTTGCTTGAGCATGAGGGTACCTGGTGCACATCCACATGGCATAGTTAAGTTGAGCCATTGAAGTCAACACCTATTGCATTAATTGTTGGTTTTCCTTAAAGAGGGAGGTTGTTCACCCATATAAGGAGTTGTTAACACTTGGAGGAGTGGGTCAAGTGTCAGTTAAATGCTCTATGAGTGGACCATATGTTGGTTGTGGACTCTGGGTGATGTTATGGGACCAAAAACTTGTACACATTTTGGTCTATGCGTCAAAATGAGGTAAGACTTGAGAGATAGATGGAAACCAAGATTGAGTGAATCGGTTGCACTGGTTGGCTTTTGGAAATTGTTTATGGAGATGTTTTCACATTCAAGGGGAGGTTATCGAGGAGTTGAATGAACCATGTATGTGAAGGACTTCCTACTAGACCAATAATTACAATGGTTAGGCACCCATGTATTTCGATGGTTGGTTGTTCCTTTATATGGACTTTTACAAATTGATGATTTCTACAAGAAGCAAGCCCATGGTCAAACCATAAGACAAACTTCATTGATAATGACCATCTTTAGCATCTAGAGGAGATTTTGTTGCAAAGGTCCAGATGAGGATGAAGACCTGACCTGACAAAGATTAAGACAAGTGCTCATGAAGGGGGAGTGTTGGAATTATTAATTCCTACTTGTCTTGTGTGCTAATATTTAGTCACATAAATTTGTTATTGTATTAGCAAGTAGATTGTGTCTCTACATGAGTAGCCCTTATTAGTGGTTTTAGGAGGTTGTTTGACGAGAACTAGATTAGCTCCTAAATTGACATATGGTTGAGATGTTCTCTCAATTAGTTATGATTGTGATAAGATAGTATGCCTATATTAAGACAAAGCTTGATGTATAAATATGTAACATTATCTGATGTAATAGATCACTCAACATAGCTTTGGTGTGATCTAGATCTCGAGGGTTGAGATTTGGATGGCTTGAATGCTGAGATGGGAGGAGCTTAGAAATGTGAATCTTGCATTAAAAAAAGCATGGAAAAAAACATGTAAAGGAAGTAATTGGGAGGTGACTGAAAGAAGAGCCTCACCTCTAAAACTAAATACTAGTAAATCACTCAGAGCTAATGAATTTCACAATGAACAATAGAAAATGTGAGAGAGGCCAAAATGAGTAACTTGATATTATAAGAAGGCTTGCTAGGCCTTTATATAACATTACAAAATGATCTATTGGACAAAGTCAAAAAGAACTCATTAAATGAGTCTCTATTATTAGTATAATAGATCTAACTACCCAACTAACTAAATAGTGGAAAATAAAATCCAATTCAATAATGAAAAGAACTCATTAAATGCGTCTCTATTATTATAATAATAGATTTAACTACCCAACTAACTAAGTAGTGGAAAATAAAACCCAACTAACTACGATTCATTAAAAATATAATCCGGTGTGCGTATAATAACACTGTAAACTTCCTTACATCTCAAAACAATTATGATTGATGGGCTGGCAGGGGAATCGGGATTTGGGATCAGCGAATGAAGTATACACAATGTGTATCCGTCGTGGCGCTATAGTTGTGGATGGAAGAGCCTAAGACCTACGCCTCCCGAGTTAATAAAAACTTAGAACATGGTTTGGTAATAATGGTAAGCTACTGCGGAATTAAATTAAGCAAAGCATTCTGACTACGACACTGCGAAAAAAATTAGCTATGCTATTTGGACGGCGCCGGAGAGCCCTTTCATTGCCGGTAGACCGGGGCGTTCAGTTACCGGGAACGCTTTTGACGTGACGTTTCTGAGAAGACGGTTGACCCGCAATCAACGCGTTGGTAGTTAGATGAACACACCTTGATTTTCAAAAGTCATTCCTGCTTCATTGCTCCAACCCCATAGATTCCTAATCAACCAATCCCATACTCTCACCAAGAGGAGTAACCTAGCTCCAAGCAATTTTTCCTTTTGAGTTTTGTTTTTCAAGCAAAAATAAATGGGTCTGAATCCAGTGAAATTTTTAGAGGTAATCTAGTTTCATATGGATCAATGTTTCATACATTTCAAAACCTTACTACAGGGATTATGTTCTATTTTAAACTAACCCAGCTGTTCTGAAAATTAACTCTAAAGGAAAGATTGCTCATGAATTAACCCACTTCAAAACAACCCCATAAATTCCTAATCTCTCCCTTGGTCTCTTAACTATTAATTTTTTGCAAAAACAGTCTTGGTTCCATTGTAGAAATCTTGCCCCTCAGTGTTTATAGGCTTTGAAAACATTGATACCATGTAGATGTTTTGCACATGACATTGATTTACATACCCAATATGAAATACTTAGTTTATTTTGTGATAAGGATGGTGTACAAGTCACTCATGCAAAGGTCATGGCATTCAACATGTTTAAGGAAGCTTCCAAAGTGAATCTGATGTGTAAATCGTTGTTGTATATAGAAGTAGCATTTTACTTTGTATGTGTTATTAGTTTTTGCAAAGAATGTCTATTCTGCCCTTCATCTGGACAAGGAGACCGATATCCAGCCATCATGGCTCCCTCGAATCTGGTCCTGGCAGCTCCCTATAAAATACAAATTGTTTCTTTGGCTCGGGGTTAGTGACAAAGTCCTCACTTGGGAGAGTCTTCAAAGGAAAGGCAGACAAGGTCCTGGGATTTGTATTATGTGCAAAGCAGCTACGGAGACTATTCACCACTTATTTGTACATTGTTCTTTTGCCCACTCTGTTTGGATGCTTATTACACATCTTCTATCTCTTCCTTTTCTTTGCACTGGTGCCACTTTTCCGGAGTGTTTCGCCTCCTGGACCTTTGCCATGGTTGCGCCCCCTTCACTGGTTGTTTACGCCAGTTGGCATATCTGGATAGCGCGAAATAAGTGTCTCTTTGAGGATGATCCTCCCTCCTATCGGGCTGTCTGCTACAGAACTCTCTCCATGTTCAATTGGCAGCAGTCATCTATCAAGCCTTTCCTTCACAAAGTGGTCGATCCCCACTGGCCGACAGGGCACACTGTGGCGTTCTTTGACGGAGCTGCAAACTCATCAGGCCATTGTTGTGGTGCGGGAGGCACTTTCAGAATGCATCAGCAGCGGACGACTAAATGGTTTCTCAGCTGTGGAAGGGGCTCTAATACTAAGGCTGAGTTGCTGGGACTTTGGGCGACTCTTCTGCTTGCTTCCACATGGTCTCTTGATCACTTACAGATCATAGGCGATTCCAAAGTCATCATTGACTGGATTAATCGCAAGTGTGATCTGCACTCGAGCCATGTAGTTGGTTGGAAAAACAGAACACAACTGTTGGCTCGATCCTTCTCGGACATTTCCTTTAGCCATCTCCCCAGATCTTTTAATGTGGAGGCGGATGCTCTATCTAAGAGAGCTCTCAGCCATGTGGTCAGCCGTCTCTACATTTTTCATTGTGACAGTGGCCAGGAGAGTCAGACTTCCCATCTCAATCTATTTGAAAGCTAACTTGGCTCTCAGCTCTGGCTTGCAATGATTGCCCTGGTTGTTCCTGTTGCAGCCCTGAGGATGGTGGCTGGTGTTTTGAATGTGGGCTTTTGATTGCCTCGGAAACTCACAGGGTGTCTGCTCATCGCTGGTGGCATCTATTGTGCTCATTGGCGCTTCTGTCATCTTTGTGTTCGCGGAGACGGTGTGATCTCTTCATCGGCTTTCCATCTATTGACTGGTGGAACTCGATGGGCGCCCCCTGCTGGATTTGCTTACACTTCGCTGTGCTAGTTTCCTTCCTCTTGTTAAGCTGGCCGTCTTGGATTGGAGTCTGTATTCTCTTCATTGGTTCTCCTTTTGTTATTGGCTGGAGAACACGTGGGGCGATTCCTGTTGGTTTCGCTGCTCATCCTTGAGCCGACATCTGTCCCCTTGTAAAGCATGTCGACTTGTTATTGAAGACTGCTCTCTCATTGTTTCTGAGCAGATCCTCTCCTTTTGTCTATTTCCGTTCCGTTTTGACTTTCAATTTCATTTGGATTGTTAGTCTGGGCTCAAAGTTTGTAAAGGATTTTATACTCTATATAAAATCGAGCTAATTTCTTTTGGGAAAAAAAAAAGTTCCTAAAGTTTAAGTAAAATTATATATTAAAGAGTAATGTTTTAAAAATTTTGAAATTTATTATTATATATTAAAGATTAATGTTTTTAAAATTTTGAAATTTATTGAATATTGTTTTTAATAGTAGAAAGTGGTGATTGTTTTATTTTGAGTTATTGTTGTAAATATGAAAATTTAAAAACAATAAATAAATAAATAAAAGTCTATAATGTTGACATTTGGCTTGCTTTTGGAAATGATGAGGGGATGTATATGACCTTTTTGCAATATGAACATTAATGCACTATATGAATATCGAGGGCATCCATCCTCCATAGTAAGTATCCATAGTACGTAGAGTGTGTAGAGTGTGTATTTATGTAAGTGATTTTTTTTCCTCTATGTATTAGTAGGTAGAGTGTGTCTATGTAAGTGGGTTTATGTAAGTGGGTGTAGGAGGTTGTTGGATGAGAACTAGAGTAGCTCTTAAATTGGTGTGTGGTTGAGATGTGCTTTCAATTAGTTATGATTGTGATAAGATAGTATTTTTATCTTAAGACAAAGCTTGATGTATACATATGTAACATTGTTTGATATAATAGATCACTTAACACAATTTTGGTGTTTACTCTTTTATTTCTCTATATGATATCAAAACGGATATGGACTTGCGTGTTTGTGTGTTGTCAAACATGGTTTTTCCTCATGCTATAGTGTGTTTGCAGTGTTGCTAATCATTAAAAAAAATATTGTGTTACTACTTATTGAAGAAGTGCATGTGTTGCTTCATGAGAATTTGTCATGAAAAGGTCATTAGAGATTCAAACTCAACTGTATGAGATTGGGTACATGATCGATGTGTGTTGGTCACAGTGGAGGACACATCATTAGGACTGTTATGTATAGCCATGTAAAGGTTAATCTCTACATGGAACTACGTGATTGTAATCATGTGAAGGGCCAATTGAGCAACCATTACAAAGAATGATGTCATGAATGCATTGATTTATAGCTTCTTTGTCGAACATACATGTTTGTATTGCGGTGACAAAATCTGACTTGTCTACCTAGATTGCTCATGGTGGATCAATTTGTTGTGTAAGGTTCTCGTGGAAGTAAATGCATAGATATGCAAGTTGATGTAGCAAACACTATGTGGAATATCGCTCTGGTGTTTTGAAGTATCTACAATTTGTGGCAGTTTTGAAGGAATCAAGAGAGGTTGGCACTTTGTTGCAATGAGATGATTGAGGAAACAAAGATGACTGTGTCATTTGAGGAGCAACCTAGTACTAATAGAGTGCACAGATCAAATCTGAATATGATGTTCAAAATGTTGCATTTACCAATAACATTT
>SNQJ01S0016311.1:17404-27697 GCA_010110895.2 Picea sitchensis | reverse complement strand
CTTTGTTGCAATGAGATGATTGAGGAAACAAAGATGACTGTGTCATTTGAGGAGCAACCTAGTACTAATAGAGTGCACAGATCAAATCTGAATATGATGTTCAAAATGTTGCATTTACCAATAACATTTAGATTAGCTAATGGTAGCAATGTCGATTGGATAACATTAGATTTCTTTATTACCCATATTGAGAAATCTAAGTCGGCATCTATTTGTCCTTGAAAGTCTGAACTTCTTGTGTTCGACCCCCAAGCTCTTCCTATCTTGAGATGGAGAACCTCATTGAATCCTACTACTTGTGAGCTTGCCTTTGTGGAAGACTGAAGTGGTGAAGGCCCAACTGGAGGGAATTGGTTTCTCGGTTCCGATATGTGTCGTTACAAAAGTTTGTCACCTATGTACTCATGTTGATTACATTAATAGAAATACTATTTTCTCGTCCAATTATATGTCACAAATATTTACATTACTTTTCATGGGCATATTTGTTATACATTTTAATGGATTATGCTAGTTTATATGCTAAATTTCTATATGATTGTATATCTTGGTTGTTGAGGACAAGTTGCAGGCATTAATATTTCATTCATGAGCTCAGTCGAGGTCTTCTTCGGACATCTGAATGAGGTAGGCTCTTATCCTTCTCTTGTTAGCATTTCTATTTATCTAGCATACTTGAGCTTAGAGTTGATTTCTGGGTGTCGTTATGTTATGGTTTACCCCTTTCCATAGATATTTTCCTTGTAACAATCATATTCTCAGTCCACTGCCTGATCAAGATGTTTCACCTACTCTTGAGTCAATACAAACTTTGTGGACCTTGCAAATTTTCTCTCTAGGGAGAGTTTCCAGTTCCTTCTTGTTGTAATCCTCTCTAGGTCTATGTCTGTCAGGTCTCTTTCATCTACAGTCATGTCCATATCTCCCGCATCTTCTGTGAATTCGTCCGCCTCCATTTGAACCGGAGATCCAGGTTGTATTATTTGTTCCAAGACTGGTTCTGTAATCTGCTTTTCTTTACCTTTTGTGTTGCCTCGATTTTCATGATGGTGAGGGTTTTCCACCTCTTGGGAGTCTGGCAGTTGGTTTAAAATTTCAAAAGAGTTGTTGGTGGAAGGATTTTTGCTTTGTCCTTGGCTTCATTTTTTGTGGTTTGTTTTCTTCTGTCCTTGCACCTGGGTAAAACTATTTTTTTTTTTCATTTTGCTCATCCTCAGAGAGATGCAGAGGGGTGTTTAGTGGACAAACCCTAAAGATATATCTATGTTCATGGAAATTCCTACAACAAAAGGGATGCTTGTAGGTAAACACAAATACGAGCATATGAGGTGTACCTTCTATGTCGTGTAGCCTATGAATATTTGACATACCTACCAAGGGTGTTTCCAATGCCTGTGAGGATTTCCTCCAACCAAAATTCTCGAGGAAGGGAGTAGAGGCGGATCCAGACATGTGCAAAGGAGAAGTATTATTTTTCTAGACTGAAGCGATCTGTACATAATCTTAGATACAACCCTGCGGAGTTGAAAAAATATGGGCCATTTTCAAAGACACGGTATTTGTCCTTAAGATTGAAGAAGATGATTGTGAAAAAACCCTTGGATCCCAACTGAAGGTCATAATGACCCTTAGGGTTACACCATATTTTGATCCAGCGCATTAAGTCCAACTCAGAGGGCCATAGTCCCAAAAAAGTTCCTATTAGGGTGTGTTCATTCATGAATTGAGTGTGTTCTCCCACTCTGGCTGAGTTGATTACATACCTTGGTGTTGTGGTCGTCAGTGGAATGCATTTCCCCGGATCCCACATGCTAGTCACTTTTGGATGGGAGGTTTCTGCTTCCACGTCCATTGTTTTGCCAAATTGCTCATCCTATAAAATATGCTCCTTGAGGTGAGGTGGTGGCTAGAATGACGGTTGCGTGTTTTTTTCCCCTAGTTGTTTGTTGGCAACCACATTGTTGTATGAGGGGGTTTGCACCCCCTTTGTCGCTTCCATGAGAGGCTTTTCAATTTCCCAATCTAAAAAGATGATACCTACTTCAGAACAAGCTTGATTAAGGGATTATGAGGTCCTAGTGCTCCGCGTACATTAAACCCTAGCCCCAGTCGTCTCAAACCAACTCAGGCACCTCAAATTTGGTTATATATGAATGGTCGTATTGGGTTTTCATTGAAAAGGCAACAATCCAACTTTTACTAGCCAAGTTGTTACGATGGAAAACAAAGATTGATATCTTAAAAAAAACAAGGAAACCATCATATAACGCATTGACGATTAATACACTTACAAAAAGAAGAATTGACAAGTGATAATAAAATCACCAAAACATTACAATGCATGCTAATGCAACAATAAAATCATTTTGTTCGTTGTGAATATATTGATGCATCTACACCCATGTTAGATACAATCACTACATAAAAAATGGATAATAAATCTTATAACATCTACACAAGGACTTTTGTTTATTGAGTTTTATTAATATTCTTGTATTTTTAAATATTAATATAAATCAATTTTAATTTAATATTCTTTTAACTTTAACAAATTAATTATTTTCTTCAATAACCAAATCTAATACTTACATTTCCTTATGAAAAGATTCATAAAGTTGATGGTAGAGTAAAAAATCATAAATTCTCTTAAAACAAACTCTATATATCAAAATTCATTGTTATTAATGATTTTGTTTTCATATCTAATCAGTTAAATTTAATTAACTATAATTTTTAAATAGTAAAAATTATCAAATAAAATTATTATAAATTTAATTATGAATAATTGTTATAACCTTAATATTAAAATAAATGAAAAATAACTTTTTCAATTATTAACCAAATCCAATATTTGTATACATTTTAATACAAAATCAACCAAATATAATACTTAGCATACTTTTTTAATAGAAGATTCAAGAGATACTTAAATTATTTTACATACTTTTTTAATAAAAGATTCATAAAATTGATAATTGAGTTAAAAATTATAAAACCATTTCATAAAAAATGTATAGATCAAAATTTATTATTATTCTTATATTTTATACTTTAAATTTAATTAAATAAATTTAATATATTATAATGGTTGAATAATATAAATTAATAAAATCTTTGGAAACATTAAAATATAATAAAATATAATAATTGTGACTTTAGCAAACAATCTTTGTCTTGTAATATTCAAATAATAAAAATTAATAAAATAATATCATTATTATTAGTGAATAATTATATTATAGTGTTAGTGAATAATTATATCATAATGTTATTATTACATTATATGAAAAATACATAATTATTCAAATCACAATCATTTTACTTGTCATATTTATGTATTTTTGTTTGTAAATATGTTTAATCAACATATTGTATCTTGTTGGACACCAAACAATTCACCTTGAAGAAGAGTTAAAGATTATATAACATTAACAGTTATAAGTTTGTTCAATCACAATTCAAATTAAACGATTTCATAAAACCAAAGTTAAACATTTATGGAAACTCTAAATTTAAATGAGTGATGCATATCAAATTTAATTTAGAAATAGAGAAATTATTAATAATGTTAATCATTAGCGTACTCATAATACATTTTATAAATCAAACAACAACAACATCAACATGATATGAAAAAACATAATATACATGAGCGATATACATATCAATTTACATGTAAAATATACATCTCATCAAAAACAATAAAATGACATATATACATCTCAAGTCAAATATACAACAATCAATATACATGTCAAGAACCACTACTAGCTAGGTCCACCACCAGATCCAAAGGCATCAGTGCCTCTATTACCATTGGTAGAGGGTCTATCTGTACCCATGTCAGATAGCAATGACAAAAGTAGAGTCTGATATATATCTCCACTAAGATCATGTGGAAGAGGAGGATTAGTGGATGGTGCAACTGGTGACACATGTGGAGGAGGTGGTGGTGGTGGAGGGGATGTCGGTCAGTCTAGTAGAGGACTAGGTGGTGGAGAATCATGCAGTGGAGGATTATGAGCATCATCCTCAGAAGATGAGCCAGATGAAGTGGAATGAGAAACATCCCTCAACCTCTAGATGAGGTTGAGGGAATCGAAAACATAACGGGTTGTTGAGTTGCATCATCCATCTCCTCGTCCTATTAGGAAGGCTCATCCCCAACATATGTGTCAATATCTATAAAACAATAGACAATAATAGTTAGATAATTGAATCAAAATGTTACAATAAATTACATGTGAATTAAATAAGACAAAAAAATATGCAACTATATTTATCAAAAGATAACGACAATATTACCTCTATCATTTGGTGGCTTGTTTGAAGTAAATAGGATGTTGGAACATCCTTTCAAATCCATCCTTGTGATCCAGGTGGATCTCAATGGCCATCCACCATTTCCATTGAATCAACTTTTTTGAGCCTATGGTTTTGAGAAACCATGATATTCACCCTTTTGATGGAAAATGTAATGTAATTCTATCTCCATTTGTTAATTACAAACATCATGTAATGATTCCAACCTGTTTGACAATTTTCATTATAATTGGTGGCTGGCGATTGTAGACACAAGCAAGGCAATAGTAGTGATGGCATGGCACCCATCGTTTGTATGTCTGTATTTGTAGTAATAATAATAATTTAAAGGCTCAGTTTCCTATAACATATGTCTATAACATGATAGAAATATGCAACTTTTCCTACACTGTAAGGTACTATATTATTACCAAACCCTTGAGGTAGGACAACACCATACAATGGATCCTATTATGGAAGGGATCCTCTCATGTTCACTTGCCTCTTCGAGGGAGCATCCTTCTATTGAGCTACCACTCCAAATACAATAATTCTCTTCATATCCCATTACATTGCTTGAACCTCTTTATATAGTGATACCATCACATAAGAACATTCTAGATGAGGAATCTTCTAGAAGTAGAACCTTCTAACAAGTCCTCTTACATTTATTATATCTAACTACCCATTTATTATATCTAACTATCATAGTGTGCCTTATTTAATAATATAGTGGACCTAGTCCACTTTACATTGAATGGCCTCCACTATTATCACTATGGGCCCTCTGCCTCGCCCCCCCTTCCCCCTTTGCTTCCCCCCACTGCCTCTTTGGCTACATTAATGTGGGTAGCTAGAGGAGTAAGTGGGAGTATAATGATAATAATTATGACCAGTGGAAAGACAAGTCCACTATATTGACAAATAAAAGGCCTGCGTGGTTAAATATAATAAATAATTGGTCAAATATAATAGATGTAAGAGGACTTCTTAGGAGATTCTACTTCTAGATCCCTCATTAATGTGGAATGATGTGAAGACAAGAGTTCAAGCTGTCTTTAATAGATATGAATGTCTTCATTTGGACCAGTATCTCAATAGGAGGATGCCCCTCGAGAACAATGTGAGAAGGATCCTTGTATGATCCATTGTCTGTTATGCCCTACCTCAAGGTTCGATGTGTAAATGATTTTGCATATTGTTCTTGTGTATCTCTGTGTGGTGGTTTTGTATTCAGTCTTTGGTTCTTAACAAATGGTATTAGAGCACTTTCCTTGAAAAGCAGACTATTTGTGGGCAAAGTGTTTATTTTTTGGAGTTTTTTAGGAGGAAAATGAAGGGTGTGACATTCGATAATTACGGTTATGTTTCTGTGTAAAAATTCTGATAAGTTTTAGATCTGAGATCCTCTCAGAAAAATGCCCAAGTTAAAAAAACATCCTAGAAACGAATTTTGGGTAATCAATATATTGAAGCTTTAAAATATGCAAATTTTTCCGGGTTTTTAAGCAGTGAGTATTTATGGGTTTTTATTTTATTTATTATTATTTTGGCTGTGGGAGGTCAATTTGTTCAAACAAATTACATGATTCCTCTCACAATTTCCTTGAATTAAAAAAATCAGCGAAGCGATTAGGAAGTGAAGTTATGTGTTTTAAATTCACCCGGTTTTAGGTTTTTCTAGAAAAACCACGATTTTAAGTAACTTGTTTCTATTTTTTGGGTTTTCATGATGATGGCTTAGCCAGAGACTGAGAGAAGAGTTCATAAGAGACTCATATGGCTATTTCTCTCAAACCCTCAAATAAATTCTGGCTTAACTGAAGCATTCAAATCTCCATTGTATGACACATTGGATGCTAGATTGCATGACCTTGCAAATGGCCTCAATGATAGTTTTTCATAGTATTCAAAGATTCATTGGATAACACGTAGGAGAGATTTCTTATGGAGGATATCAAGGATGAATATAATCAAAAAAAATATATGCCGAGTATATGATTTTGAGGCCGATTGTGATGATTGGTATATATGGATGGTTATTCATTTCTAGGATGACCATCCTTTCATATTTTATTTGATGACTCTAATCCGGCTTTTGTAAAGAGAGCATCAAACATGACAAATCGGGAGGCAATGATTATTACCAGTGTCATCCTTCATATTCTACAGTGAGCCCATTATTCCTTCCAGATCCTACTACGACCATTTTCCACTATGGATGGATGTTCTTATTTGGATCCACATAACAGTGGTCAGTCTTTGGAGCATCATTTCAGTTGGTTATTGGGTGTAGATATCTTCCATGTGGGGTTCACATGAGCAATTGGACATGGGACCCTGGTATATAATGGCGGTTGGACTACTTATCCTTGGTGGCTACCATTTCTATATGGGACCTTGTTTCTCTAGTCTATTTCAACACTATGGTCCACACTTATCAGTGGGACCCTGGTATATGGTTATACATAAAGCATTGAGGACAACACTTTCATGGGGGATGAAATATAGGTAGCTAGAGAGGTAGTGGGGCAACCTAAAGGGCCCATAGTGATAACAGTGGAGGTCATTCAATGTAAAGGTGGACTAGGTCCACTATTGAATGACCTCCACTATTAAATAAGGCCCACAATTATAGTTAGATATAATAAATAAGTAGTTAGATATAATAAATGTAAGGACTTCTTAGAAGGTTCTAGCACAAAGATTCATCATCTAGAATGTTCTCGGTGATGGTAGCACTATATCAAAGGGTTCCAAACAATGTAATGTGATATGAGAAGGTATTGTAGGTGGTAGCTCAATAGGAGGATGCCCCCCTCGAAGGGGAGCAAGTGAACAGAGAGGATCCCTTCCATGGGATCTATTGTATGGTGTTGCCCCTACCTCAAGGAGGTTTGATAGTAATAAATGAATTTGCATATTGTTCTTGTATCTCTATTGTGGTGCTTTGTATTCAATCTTTGGTTCTTAACATACACTTTCAAATGAAAATCAAGTTTGTTTCATGTAACTATTACATCAACAAATTTATATTGATGGTGACCAACATTACTCAACAAATTTATATTGATGGTGACCAACATTACAAATCTTACCAGTTTTTTGTTGTTATTATTAACATTTATCTTCGTATAATTCAATTAATTCAATGATGCATATTTTGTTGATAGTACATGTATCCATCTTACATGTACGTATCTAAGGGTTATGCTCAAGTAGCTATTATGGACTTGGTTCTCTCCATCGATGCATCTTTTGTTCCCTCCATCCGTGCATCTTTGTGGCAAATGGATGGAAATCCAAATCAAAGGAATGTAGCATTAAGTGTTATTTTTTCTTTACTTAATAAAAAGATAAAGAATAAAGTATTACATGAAAGTTCATTTAAATTAATTTAACTTATTAAATGTGTTAGGTAACCCGATATCCTTTTATGTGTGTTATAAAATACACCTGGATTAGTTCACTAACTTACACTTGCACTTCCATTAGCCCTTAAAAGTGCTCAACCCACATGCACATGCTCCACATGTTGCTCACCAACACATCTTGTTATGGAAGAGTTGCATGATCTGATAATATTTTGTATTACATTAACATTTTTTGCTTTTGTCTGTATTTCTTAGCAGTTAAACAATTTGTTTACAGTGTTACTGCCCCGAAATCGTTGGGAAGATAAATACTCCTTAAAAACAACTTTAAGTTCATATAGTTCAAATCATTTCAAGCAGGTACAATCTGTTGTTGGAGAAGGAAATTTTGGGGTAAGGTTCGAGATACAACACAACAAAAGAGGTGGAATGGACCAAGGAAGAAACACGTTGTGGGAACTAATGAAAAACAATGTGACGAAATTGTGGATTAGCGCGTGAAGGTAGTTAGAATGTGGACACTTTGAGTCCACTTAGAGTTATGGTTTTGGTAGTCAATGTAAATGGGTTTTACCAATTTTTGTAATATAAATAGAGGATGTAGGAGGTAGCTAGGGGTATCATTGTGAGATCTTAGAACACATGTGTGAAGAACCTATTTTGGAGAACCTTTTTGAGTCTTGAGTCTTTGATATGTTTTTTGTAAAAGTATCAGTTTTGGTTGTATGAAGAGTCATGGACTATAACTGAGGTCAGGTCGCAAGTTGTGGAGCTTGGTGCAACATTGGTCAGCCTCACGGAGTATGACAGACTTTTGATGTTATGCACATAGCGCAGGACCTAGTTTGATTAATAATGATAATAAGCATAAGATCTTTGTGGATGTAGCCTAGTGGGGGTGAACCATGGTAAAAATGATGTCCCTATGTGTGTTGTGTTGATTTTATATGATTTTTGATGAATGAATAATTAAATGAATGAATCTACTAAATTTTACTTACAGTGCATAATAAAATAGTATGATGTTTTATGCAGAATGAATGTTATTGAAAGGATAGAATGGTAGATCTGATGAATGATGATATGGTAGAATGAATGTAGAAGTAGAAGAAGTATATTAGGCCTAACATTCGCATGAGTTCTATCCCTTCCATGATTGCAGACACTTGGGTCATGCAATCACGCATAAGCCATATCGGGTGAGACTGTGTTGTGCACTCTGTGCCCAGTGTTGCCTTTTGGTTTACTAGAGAGGTTGATGGTTTCTAGGGTTTTGTTGGAGAACTAAAGTAGAACCTGGGTCAGTCCATACATCCAACAAATTGATACTGCCTGAGTGGATCAGGACGAGCCATAGGTTAGTTTGGGGGCCTATTGGAGCAAGAAATTTTAGGGTAAGGTTCGAGATACAATGCATCAAATGAGGCAGAATGGAACAAGGAAGCAACGCGCAGTGGGAAATAAGGAAAAGCAGCGCGATGGAATTGTGGATTAGCATGTGAAGACAGTTAGAATGTGGACAAGTTGAGTCCACTTAGACTTAGGGTTTTGGTATTCAATGTAAATGGGTTTTACCCATTTTTGTAATATAAATAGAGGATGTAGGAGGTAGCTAGGGGTATCATTGTGAGATCTTAGAAATCATGTGTGAAGAACCTATTTTGGAGAACCTTTCTAAGTCTTGAGTCTTTGATATGTTTTCGATCGAAGTATCAGTTTTGGTTGTATGAAGAGTCATGGAGTGTAACTGAGGGTTAGGTCGTAAGTTGTGGAGCTTGGTGCAACATTGGTCAACGTCACAGAGTATCATAGACTTTTGATGTAATACACACAGTGCAGTACCTATTTTGATGAATAATAATAAGAAGCAGAATATCATTATGGACGTAGCCCAGGGGGGTGAACCACGGTAAAAATGGTGTCCCTATGTGTGTTTTGTTGATTTGATATGCTTTATGATGAATGAATAAATAAATCAATGAATCTGCTGAAGTTTATTCATAGCACACAATAGAATAATATGATGTTTTATGCAGAATGAATGTTATTGAATGGATAGAATGGTAGATCTGATGAATGAAGGTATGGTAGAATGAATGTTGAAGTAGAAGAAGTATAATAGGCCTAACATTCTCATGATTTCCATCCCTTCCATGATTGTAGACACTTGGGTCATGCAATCATCCATAAGCCATCTCGGGTGAGACTGCGTTGTGCACTCGGTGCACAGTGTTTCCTTTTGGTTTACCAGAGGGGCCAATGGTTTCTAGGGTTTTGTTGGAGAACTAACGTAGAAACTGAGTTAGCCCATACATCCAACAAATGGTTATGTTTTCAGTTGGAACTCAGTAGATCGGATTGGAGGGGACTTGATGAAGAGATTGCAGTGGTAGAAGGGAATGTTTAGGCCACAGAACCCTACAAAGAAAGAGATTGAAATATGGTTGGATATTGTTGGGACTCAGAAATGTCGTATTTTCATCCACCTTTCCCTTCCTCATTCTTCACATTTCATTGCCCCATTAACCTTTCATGATACCATTTTCATAATTAAATATGGGTTAAACCTTATTATTTTCCAAATCATTTATTTTAGTATTAAAAGGGAATTTGTGAT